>JAQBSW010004687.1:0-66080 GCA_029291075.1 Eudiplozoon nipponicum
TTCTATTCTATTCTATTCTATTCTATCTCTCATTCTATTCATTCTATTCTATTCTATTCTATTCTCATTCTATTCTATTCTATTCTATTCTATTCTATTCTATCTTCTATTCTATTCTATTCTATTATATTCTATTCTATTCTATTCTATTTTATTCTATTTTTTTGGTTGTAGGATATTCTGTGTATAACTACCTTTTGGGAGGCACCATTTTTAGTGCGATTTATGTTATACGACGAAGTTTTATGGATTATGGATTTTGTTATACCCCGGGCATATTAATTTTAGTTATACATATTTATACATTAAATACTATTTTTTCTATGTGTGTAACTACATCGTTTTAATTAAATTAGGTAGTAATAATAAAATGAATCCAGGATTTATTTTAACTAAAATGCGAAGCTAAGTGTGAATCACTAATGCGTGGAAGTGAAATTAAACATTCATTTTCTATTTTAACTGAATAGAAAGAAAAACTTCTTCTAAAATTTAAAGTTTTTATTTTGAATAAAGATTTGCTTGCACCATAATAAGTATATGAATAAAATAGAAAAACTCTGGTATTAGCTTTATAACATCCAGGTTTGAATTTCTTTATAAAATAAAGATTTACTGTCATTTCTTGAGCTGATATAGTGTGCAGCAACATTACATTTAATGTTAAGTTAATGTACTTAATTTTATTTTTAAAGTTTTGTGTCATGACCTTAATTCTGAACCTGGTAGTGATCAGTTTATCAATAATCATGGATGTTTAACTATTCTTGACGATACATACTGCATTACGAATAATCTAATATTGACATGATGATAAATGCAGTCAGGATTTATAATTATATTTGGCATAAATGATTCATAACTTCATACTTCAATTAACAGATTTGGTAAGCCTATGAAATAGACAGCCAATACAAGTCCTCCTAAATATTTAACATTTTCAATGAAATTAAAATAGAATGGTTTTCTTAAAATGGCATATGAAACATTAGTAATTCCATTTTATAGAAAGAATACATTGAAACATCTGACTACAATAATGGAATATAGATATCGGAGTGTTTCCTTGTGATGTTTTAACTTCAAGTTTGGAATGTTTTACTCGCTGGAACATTATCGTAAAGCTTAAACAAATCTTTAATATAAATCGATACTAACGGAATATAATCAGCCATTTTTTTATTGAACCATAAGATTCCTTGCGTATTGACTCAATAAATATGAAAAATATGGGAAATTAAAGTTTTATCTTTGTGCTAACTTTTATGTATCAAGCCGACCAATTGATAAATAAATTACTTAAATATCTCTTTTTTATGTCACATAGTTTTCTACGGTTTAAGTTATTTAATTAAATTTAAATTAGAATTTGAATAGATGTGAAATATTCAGTTTTTATCTTGTTACTATAAGGAAAAAGTAGCATGATTAGAATCTAATTAAATTTATAATAATTTCAAATTCATATTGGCATTATATTTAAAAAAAAACAAACAAAATTTCATCTTTTGTAGAAACATTGCTTCCTAAACTTCTTTAATTTACTTCTCATTTACAATTCTGATCTTTCATTTACCCGCATTTTAACGAAATAATTATGCGTAATACAATCTAGTAATCACGAAATTCAATCAATAATCAGTGTACAGAGAAAGCTACAGATTTATAAATATATCAACAAGCTTTTAAGTAACTTGATTTGCGTAAATAGAACTAATTTATCACTTATTGTTTGTTCTTAATGAAAAGGATTTATGGTTGTTCGTTCTACAAACTTCGCGGTAATGATAACTGCAATCAAAATAATGAAAAGAAATTAACTGTAGTCCCAACGTTTGAACCAGTTACATAATTTAGAAAAATTAACATCTATAAGACGTAGTTACACGTTTTGATCTTTAATATTCATCGTGTTAAAACGATATACATTTAATTTTGAGATAAAGGAATGCATTTTTATTTATATTAGTTTCACATACGCTTTTTTGGCTTGACTGTCGACTGCACATTTTCTATGCGGTTACGACCTTAACTTATCTGCAGCCTTTGCCACTTTAATATAAATTATAACATAATATAGCCATAGGTTGTGGAAAGTTGATAGCAAAAATTGAAACACTGTTTGCGGATATGAAGTGAAATCTTAATAGATTATTTCATTTGTTGACATAGCATAGAAAAAGTTTATTCAATAACACGTCCTGACGTTTTAACCGCCCGCAGTTCTCATCAGGACATAACTGATGTTAAACTAACGAGGACTTAACCGAAATTTATAAATGTTTTATTTGAAGTCATAAGTGAGACTCTCTAATTGACATATTAAAAAAAATGAATTTCCTGAATTTCTTTTGTCTCAACCGAGTTTTTGAACTTGTAATAAACACCTAACCCAATTAAAAAATCATTGATTGCGTGGGTGATGGTACCAATTCTTTAAATCAAGTTTGGGACATAAAGTAAACACCGTTCACATGGTATTTAACAAGTCGACGAACAACATAGCAAAACTACCACCAGTCGCACGCATATACGTGTTTTTACCTTCCAGAGTACGACTTAACAAGAGGCACTGGGTTAAGCGAATTTCAGTGTGTATCTGGCGGAAAATATGATCCCGTCGAGACGTTCAGTTAATTGTTCCCTGCTGACAGAAGCTTGTCTGCAACCCAATGTTCTGAAAGCATAGACTACCGGTTATCGGTTTATGTTTTATTTATGTCGTATTTCAATTTTAATTTTTAATTTGATTCCACGCACATCTTCAGAAGACTCACATATTATGATGTTTACTTAAAACATTCATCTTAACGTGATATCAATATCTTGTACAATATTTGATATGGAAAACACAAAATAACCTAACGACAATCAGTATAAAAGACATTGATTGCGCGGGTGGTGGTAACTATTCTTTAAATTGAAGTAAACACCAATCCCATTGTATTTAACCAGTCGTCAAACAACTTAGCAAATCTGCCGTCTGTCACACGTATTGGCGCGTTTCGACCTTCCATGACCATCATGAGAGTACGACGGCAAACTGTCTAGTGGGATCGAACCGTAATGCATATGCATGGAATGCAAAATTATATATTCGTCTACCACTTCTAGTAATCACGCATATTTTTATCGTGACTGGACACAATATTGATTTCCATATATAGGAGTTGCGGTTCGATCCTCGCTAGTCAGTTTTCTGTCATACTTTGATGATGATCATGGGAGCTCGAAACGCGCCAGTAGGTGTGACTGAAGGTAGTTATGCTATGTTGTTCGACGACTGGTTAAATAGAATGGGCTTCGTGGTTACTTCTTGCTCGAAAAAACGCTAGTCCCGTTGTATTTAACCGGTGGAAAAACACATCAAAACATCCTGCAGTGAGACTCGTTACCTGCAATAGGATTGGTGTTTATTTGAAGCTTGAAAATTTGATTTAACGAATCGCTATAATCACGCGTCTAATCACTGATTGTTTGCATCCTATATATCTGTTGCAAAATTTTCTTGCATGCACAGCCATAACTATTTTGCAGCTTTTGTTTTTTTATGTAAACTGCTTTATGAACATAATTTTTTTTATCTCTTGTTGGCTAATTTGTTTCAAATACTTGCTATCATCACCAGTGTCACGAATAGTTTCTTTATTGTATAATTTTACGAATATGAAAGAGGCGAAAAATGGTTATGTTTGCAAGTGTGTAAAAGTTAAAAGGCCATCCTTCCAGCCAAGTAAAAAACTTATGTGGAAATTAGAGATGATAATTATGTAGCAGATATTGAAGATATTATATATATATATATATATATATATATATATATATATATATATATATATTCTCGATGCTGATGTTCTTGTGAACATCAGAGCTCAAACTATTATGCTCTTCCATATTTGTTGGGTTCGTTATGCAAATTTCCTCAGAGTTTGCTATGATTGCTACATCCAGACTATATTTAATAAATCCCAAAACTGCAGTTGAGTTTTTCATCGGTGTTGATAAGATTCTAGAATAATTTTCTAAATCATTACGAAACGTCATTATTTCTAGGCACAGACGTTTTAATTTTTAACTATTATTTATGGGAGGTTTGGACGTATAAAATGCGTCCACTTTGCGAAATATATTCCGAATAAATAATATTTCGTAGAAACTTCTACGGTTCGATTGCTGCCTTCAACATTATCCCGAATTTACATAATCTTACTTAATGTATTATTTTGTATTCTACTCAGCCGTAAATAGGGCCATTTTATAAATCTTGGCTACGAAGATAGCTACTGCAACATCTTCGTCTCTTCCAAGAGTCACCTTTCATAGACCATGGTTACTGGAGATATTACTGTAGCTGTCTATATAGTTATTCGCACGGTCCAGTCACCTTAATGACAATCGTCACGCAATGACCCATAGCCCCGTTGCATCAACATCGCAGAACTTCTTTTATCGTCCGTTGTGCTCGCTCAGACGTTACGATTATTTAAGGATGTTAAGTTGCTGTCGTGGAATGCTTTATTCCTAGGATTTTGCGCCACTAATTAAAAGCTCTTGACTCCAAATGTGCACCCTGGTCGGCAGCAATACTCCGTATCGGCACGCTGCGAATGGCTACGCCGTATTATTTGAATTCTTTCTAAGGCTCGATGTCTTCGTTTCTTTTCGATATCTTGTGACTACATCTACACTTGTACTTTATGGTCGGTAAAAAGGTCTATATGCCCGCCGAAGTCAAAGAATATAAATTAAACGAACATTAGTTGCTGGGGCGGTGATAACAATTATTATAATCAAGGTTGCGACCTTGATATAAGCACCTGACCCATTAATTATTTACATTTTGTCAGTATAAACTAAGAATTGTAAAGTTTAGAAAAGGAACTTCATTCAGTAGACCGGTTCTGTCCTTAATGGGGACTCAAAATGTACTGGCCAGAATTTGCCCCGGACAGTGCTCGAACTTGGGCACGTCTGCTTCGGTATCTGGTGCTCTAACCACTGAGCCACTGTGGGTCTGAATGGATGCCATATGAGCTCCACCTAAAGGAAAAATAGACTTACCAAGTTACACTAGTTAGTATATAACTGAAAATTGTTTGCAGTGTAGTGTGCGGCAGGGTGGCTGAGTGGTTATAGCACCAGATTCCGAAGCAGACGTGCCACAATTGGAGCCCTGTCCGCGTCAAATTCTGGCGAGTGCATGATGAGTTGGCAATAAAGAGGAAACCGGTCTTTTGGATGAATTACCTTTTCTACACTACACAATTCTTAGTTTATACTGACATATGTTTGTATTTAATGAGTCAGGTGCTTATATCAAGACCGCAACCTTGATTATAATAAAAGTATGTAGCCGTTTTAATGCCAATTTACACCCAGTGGTTACTTTTCGCTGACAGTATAGATTTCCTCAGCCTTAGTGAAAGTGCAACTTATATATGTCATCCGTTTATAATACTGTAGTTATGCGAATGTATGACACATCTGTGAAAATTGGCATGCTTTCCACTGAAAGAATAAAAGTAGTGGTGTTTGTCAATTTCTGATTATGTATGTATGCAAGGCTGCTAGAGGTGAGAGTCGCATATCTAAATTTGATCTCCATATATATTCAATGCGTCATACTCTGATGATGATCATGGAAGGTCGAAACGCGTCAGTGCGTTGCGGCTGGCGGTAGTTTTGTTATGTTGTTCGACGACTGGTTAAATACAATGGGATTGGTGTTTACTTCAAGCTCGCAAACTTGATTTAAAGAATTTCTGATTATATTTATTAACCGCTTCTAGTGTCTCCTACGACCAACGAAACCGTAACTTATCCGTTGTTAATTTGGAAATTGGTTGGTAAATAGCCGCCATTCCCGCAATATACAGTCTCTAGAATTTTAACATCCAAATAAACCGGCGAAACTCTTTTGTACTAGAGGGTACCTGATAACGCCTAATTGTCTGGACGTTAGAAACATAGAGCAAATATACATCTGCTGAAACTGAGTGACCCCGGAGCCGCATCTTCCGACCTACAGGACTAATATTTTATCGACATTCTACGGATTTGGACATCTTTTGCAGCCAATAACGTAATTATTGTTCGGTCCTTGTCAATATAGTGACATCATCAACACACACTGTTGTACAGTGTAAGTCGACCACGAATTAGTCCATTATTCTTTGGAGCACTTTTGGTGCATTATTCAGACCAAATTGTACACGAATAAATTGTCAATCAACTTTGCGTACCTGTATCGTTGTCTTCCACCGGTTATTGATTTCAACGTTAATTTGACAAAAGCCTCACTTTAAGGCATAGACGGCAAACCACTTGCCTCCAGATAGCTGTGGGCATGGGCTACATGTCAGGCCTGGTCATTCAGTTTGGTTGCCCGAAATAAGTCGTCTATCAGAGCGAGACATCCTTTTACTAAATGTGAATCATAGACCCTCTAAAGAAGCGGCGAACGGCTCGAAACCACCAGTCTCTACAATCTATCAGATTGCCTGATTGTACGCGGATGAGCATCCAATTTTCCTGGCAGTTCGTAAACTTCGTTTAATTTTAGACATAGTTTAAATCAACTGACCGTCGGTTCGAGACATTTGCTTCAATCAGGGAGTTATAATATAGTGTTTTACGGACTTTAAAATGTTTTAAAACACGCCGGAAGATGATTTGTCTATTCCTGCTACACAGGGCTGCATCTGAAACTCCCCATTGACCTCGTACTATTTTTCACCGTTATCTTGCAGACAACGTCGTCGTGGCCGCAGCCAGACAAAGTGTTACTGTCTTAGGTTGTTCATTGTGTAACGACCAAGCTATGGGTAACAACTGAACATCAGCTCCAGTAACCAGTGGCATAACCACAGCCTAATCGTATAAGTGTTCTAAAAATTAAAGTCCAATAAAAAAAATTTCCATATGCCAACATTGCCCAGACTGCATTTTCATCGAGAGCGATTTGATTTTGCGTAGAATTTACATTTTTTTTTACAGATTTTTGTCTATTGACTCATAATGTTGAGTACTCAAAATGTTCCCTTTTGGAACAGCACCTTGGTTACCAAAGTGCCTGAGGTGGTAAATCGCATTGCCCTATTATACTGCACGACTTTTCAGAGAACTGCACTGACTTTACTGCCCCCTAGACGACGCAGCTGTTGCTCTTACATATAAAGTTTTCTTTGAGGCTACTGGCTGCTTTCGATTGTACCAGAACTACTGTGTATGGCGCGAAAAATTGCCATAAGGTATGTAGTCTATGCCGACTGTTCTAACGAGCTTCAAACGAAGTGTCTTCAACCCGAGTGTGCTAGTCATTATTGTGAAACACTGTAGAGCCTAGCTTCTTTGTTGCAGACCTCACAGTGGGCTATTAATAGCGACGTATATGGTGGGTCCAGCAGCTTAAGAATGATAACTTCATGCGGTTGCAAACTGGGCAAAGACTAGGTTAGCTTGGGCAATCAGCGCTTGATGCTTGTCATTTTATCCGCGGAAAGCTCATTTGTTTGTGTTTTAAGTCTGTATTATTGGTACAAAAATACCTCTTGAAGCCTGTCACGGAGTGATTCAACACGCGCTGGTTTAATTCTACATACGCTAGTTATTCTGGTAATTCAAATTTGACTGCCACTGTACCAATCAATAATTCTTAGATGGCCATACGTAAAACTGGTAGTCCTAACAAGAAATTGTACAATTCTACAAAGGCGCAAAATGTTTCGTACTACAAATGTGGCCTTTTAACATCGTATTCACTTCTGTGGCCCGACTGCTGAATCTGCTTAATTTTAATTCGTCCAAGTCCG
Source organism: Eudiplozoon nipponicum (assembly GCA_029291075.1). NCBI lineage: Eukaryota > Metazoa > Platyhelminthes > Monogenea > Mazocraeidea > Diplozoidae > Eudiplozoon > Eudiplozoon nipponicum. Next base: position 7,812 of record JAQBSW010004687.1, read on the forward strand.
TCGTCTTGTATTTACGTCAGCCCTAAATAGGGCCATTGAAGCGATCTCTGCCTGGAAGATGGTATAATATATGACCTCTTAATTTAACAACTGCTATCACCTTGGTAACATCTGCTTATGTTTTATCTTCATAACAGCATAAAATTCGACGTAGGAATTTCATGCATTTATCTGTAAATCGCCAAAAAATTTGTTTAAATACTGTTAATTCCTGTTTTGATTCTTCATCTATATAATATAAGCCCATTAATAAATATTAACGCATCTAATTACTGTTTTATCGAAATATGCAATCCTTTCATCTAAAGTGGATGCATGTCTTATAATTCCGAACCACTTTTTTGTGAAAAAATATATTATTCTTCTTTGTTATGAAAATTTTGCCAATAAATATTTCATTAGTTGTTGACATAAAAACTTCTTCCAAATATTTTTTCATCACTTTTAACTTGCATCCGGTCTGCATAATTTTTTTTCAGACTCGGAGAATTATTTTATCATTAAAAGCAATTTTATACTCGTTTAGACTTGCTCGTAGACACTACGTGCTAATAAACTTAAAACTTGTCTAATAATTGTGTTATAATATCATTTAATCATAACTTTTTTAATATCATATGAATTTACACGTACCAGTGCTATAATCTGATGTATATACAAACTTTATGAGAAATGAAAATACTTGTTTATAAACGATTTAAGAATTTTCCGTTTTATCAAAAGTTTTCTACTGGAGAATATGAAGATTTCAGTCAAACTCAATTAAAAATTTTACTCTAAAAAGGTGCATTTTCTTTATCATGGATAGCTACTAGAAAACTATTGTCTGCCTTAAACGTTGATCAATCCAGAAAATTATGTGCAATAAGAACAATTTTTATTGTAATTCCTAAAATATATTTATATTATGAGTAGCGGAACCAATCCATTCGCGATATAAATGCGGACTTCTTTCGGTAATCTTTCATGAGTCCATTTACTTCGGTTAAATACGTATATTTCTTAAAATCCCGGGGCATTCAAATCTGCCAAAGACTTTAATTTAACTATAAAACTCGAGATCATTAGTGTTGTTATTAGCTATATTTATCTTAATCAAATTGGTCCATGCCTGATTTTCGGCTCCTCTTGTGGCTACAATTGAGGCTTAGCTCGCTGGCTTGAGAAAATAATGATATAGATGGAGAGCAATTAGTATCTAATGCAATTTATAGTTTTTATTCATAGTATATGTAAATATTTAAGTATTCTGGCCAACTCATCGTATAATTGAATTTAACATTGTGGGCGATTTTATGCATACCACTACAATGAAAACTCATGAAATATTTCCTGGAATTTTCCGTACAATAAGACACGTTTTCATTCGGTTCGAGATAAGGAAAAGATTTAAGTCTGAATATTTTATTAATTAGCATCATTTAAGCCAGTTAATAATTTAAAATAATAATGTTAAATACAAAAACTGAGTGTGCGAGTTAAATATCAACCACTACACCCAATTTCATCTCAAGCAAAAAAGCCTTTATTTCACATAGTTATAGGTTTTTTTATTGCGGAGAAATAAAGCACATGGAATTGTGTAGAAGGCATTGTAGCAATAGCCAACTTTGAGGTCGAGTACGCTCGAATTGTCCTATCTAGGGCTGAAGTGAATACAACAGAGTCCACGCAGAAGTGAACAATTAAGATGAAGCAATCAGCAGAATGATAGAAGCAGCATTCGAGGCGCAGAAGTGAATATAAAATAATAAATATTTGCATTTTGTTTTACTAAATGGTCTCGCTTTATACTAGACAACTCATATTAATAATTGATTATAAATAAAGAATATTTGTTGAGTTAAATAGACTGGCTTCTGACGGATCTGAAAATTTAAAAAGAGTATTGTCTGAACAAAGGAACACTTTGATTGCGAAGTTAGGGATAATTAATTCTCGGGTGGACGGAAAACTTATAATAAATTCTGAGAGAATACGCATTAACGATCCAGCCAATATAGGTGAAGCCAACTGGCCTACTCTTGAAGTCTTGTTTGAAGCAATTTGTTACTTGGCAGGTAAACCTATTTCGCAATAACAGTTTTATATAAAGTGTTGTTTGGCAAATTTCTAAACTTTAATTATTATAAAGTTTTAAGTATCTTTGCATTATTTTTTAATGCATGGAAAATATATCGGAATGTGCATATCTAACATTATAGTTGTATTTTTGGGACAAATTAGTATAAAAATGTTACTAATTGTATAGAGTAAAATATATTTTGATTCTTATTTTTTTATTTCTCTGCTTCCAACAAGCGGAAAATCTCTTAATCATTTTTTAAATTAGGATAAGTAAATTAAATTTCCTCGTTAAACTATAAGGCACATATATATATAAATCATTTGACTTAGCAGGGGTAATTATTCAAATGAAAAAATATTTTTTTTTAAAGTAATAAAACATTATTTTTTCTTGTGTTTTCGATATTTATAAGCGATTTCAAACACCACTTTCGAATAGTTGTGATATGATTAAACCTTTTAATAAAATGTGGTTATATTGGACACTCATAACGTTCTTGTTGTCATTGTCGCGAACAGATATCAATCTAAGGTGTATTTGATTTAGAGTAGGGAAATTCATGCGCTGTGTCACGAAAAACGCGCTGTGTCTTCATTTTTCTGTTATGTGTCAACCTGAGTTTTTTAGTCAGTTTGCGCTTCCGTTGAAATGCATGTGGCATCGCTTTCAGACGAAACTTCCTACTTACCAGTCTCAGTCATTAATTTAATAGACACACTGTCACCTTCGGAAGAGATATTCATTTAAAGTCTTATGGCAAGTTTTCATTATATATATATATATATATATATATATATATTTGTCAATTTCAAACTAAAATTTGCAAAATATGGCACAATTAGTCCATAGAGTAGACCAGTTTCAATTTCTGATGCGCACTAATCTAATACTTGTCAAAACTGCTGCGGCTAGATCACAAAATGGGGCATATTTACTTCCGTGTCCTTCACTTCATCCATTGCGCCAAGTAAGCCGAGCATGTCTTAGAATTTAAAGATATGGAACAAAATTTTTTAAATTTCAATTAATTGTGACTATTTGGCAATATTTTTGTCGTGACGTTCTTATTGGCCAATCAAGTTATGTCTTTACAGATGATAAACAACCGCAACAATGAAGCTGATATTGTGTAAAACTCTTACGTCAGCATTTCATAATCGATATTTGTTCGTACAAACTAAGCATTCCACAAAAAAGAAGATGAAATTCATCAAATAGACGGGGTTTGATGTTACTCGACTCTCATCAAGTAATTGCCAGATTTGTTGCGACAGAATCTCGAATTGGAGCACAAACTCGTTTAAATTAAGCACTATGCCACTCAAGCGGAGAAATACCTGCAATATTTGGTTTTATCTATTTCTTTATCAGTCTATTCGTCAGGCGGTGATTAGCTAGCCTGTTTTATGACCTAAAGTTCTTAATTGCCTCACAAACATGTCATTGTAGAACAGACATTAAGCGAACATGTAAAGTGATATTGTTAGGAACTAATGCGACAGCGTTTTACCATACATATACATTTACCAGAACAAACTAAACATTATACGAGGCTGAAAATGCCATTAATAATGTAGACCGGTTTTTTACTTATTCGGCAATGATCAAATAATTTCCAACATTGCAGAGATTGGGGGTTTGACCGGGTCACACTCATTCGGCTGTGCAACACTTCTACGGCTCCTCACAAGTCGCGCAGTACCTGACAGCTGAAGCTATACGTAAAAATCTGTTTTCTTAAAAAACTTCTTTTAATGCGGAACCTGTTTGACATAGAGCTCAAACTGGCGAACCCAAGCCAGTGATTATATAACAAGCCGTAGGCCACCTAAGAAATGATATTAAATGGAAGTAATATGCGAGGCCTCTTATTGCATATTTGTCAACATAAAAAACACATATCATCATATGTTAAATGTAATTCTTTAAATAGTTTTTTTATTTCGCATGGTGGGCAATTGTATACAAATTTAAAGAATTTATGCTGCAATACTTACTTCAGCGTCTCGCGATCTTTCCACCGCTTCACCAATATTGGCCAATGCCTGCAATTCTAAGGTAGACATCACATTTTGTTTTCTTATCAATGCTTACACTTGATGGATTCTTTTTGGCATCACTTTCGGCAAAAAGATCCAGTTGGGCACACTAATCTTTTTTTTAAACACGAATACAATTAGTGAGGTAATATTAAACTTGAATTTTATAGCAGGATTTTAATATGTGTAATAGTCAATATTAACTTAAAATTGAACAATATGCTTAATTCATTTCATCATGTAGATCACTAATATTCATAATATGCACTCATTAACTACTCACCAGAATAGCTACGACCGGAGATCTAACAGGTGATCGAACCAGGGCGCATTTTCATCGCTGCCCTACTAATTCATCTACTGTGCACCGATGCGGTTTACCACCTGCATATTTTATTTTAAACATTAAATTTTATATTTTTGATCCTTCTTCCCTACATTTGGACACTATTATGCATTGCTTCGTCCGGCAGTTTTAATTAGTTTCACATAATATGCCATTATTGAAAAGAAATCATTTCAACTGGGAAGGTAACAGTCCATTCAATTACGATACCATATTTATATTAATTATGTTGGGTATCGCTTTCGGCCTAAAGTTCTAACTGACCATCCGCAATCTTCTAATCTCTAATAAACACTATTGCAATTGTGGATGACATTAAACATTAAATTTTAAAGAAAAGATTTTAACAAATATATTTATCAATATAAACTATATACCGCGCAAGGTAGCAAATCGAAGTTATCACACCAGCTGGTTTAGAACAGAAGCTAAGCTTTCATAGAGGTGATAATGAATGCAGCAAATTTGGCATGATTTTACTGCATTTTGTTGACAATGCTTCGTTTCTACTGGCAACTAAATACAATCAAATCCGGCCATAATATTTCAATTAATTATCTCTTTCCCAGCTCTCATTACGTCTCAATAATAATGCCAGATGAAGTGTGGACAGCCAAAAGTTCAGCTCAAATATATGCTATACCTCGAGATAAGAGAGACGAAAAACATTGTAAACTCAACTTAGTGCGCGGTTTGGATGGTGTAGTGGAAGAGCTGTAAGATTTGAAAGCAAATGTGCCCAAGTGCAAGCTCCAGTGCCAGACATTCGAGAAAATGCTTGATGGGTGCTTAATAAGTAAAAATCCGGTCTACTTGGTGAATTCGTTCTTTTGTCCTCTAAAAAAATGTGCATATACTGTCAAACAATATTTACCACAATTCAATATTTGTGTGATAATTTTACACAGGACATTTAAAAAAAGAAATACATCAAGTACAATGTGACGTATATGGATTTACTACACGTACGTTATTTCCGCGCTTGGCAATTCTAATATGCATTTAGCTATTGAATAATAATTTTGGATATTAAAAATACATTCTAAGGATTTATAGCTTATTTATCTTATACATACTACCCTTTCCACGTGCAAAATCAAGCGAAATCTTATGAGATACAAGAACTGTTGTTTCTCATGTTCTTCTCAAATATCTACAAATCAGCATCTCTTTATACATAATTTGAAAGGTCAAACAAATTAAAAAAAACGTTTAATCTTGGAGAGAGTGTGAAATAAGGGAACAACCAAACAGTTGTGTGAATCACAAAATGTTCAAGCTCAATGTCTGAACATGCCTTTTCTACTTGAATAAATCTGGCTTCGTATGTGGCTAACTCTCTTCTGTTATTGCATTTAGTAATTATTTAAATGCCACGTCTGGAGGCAATAAGTTTGACGTTTCAACCAAGTTTAGTGCAATACAGTAATTGACCGTCTGGTCGATCGGCCTACGTAAGTTGATCGACAACTTGCGCATGTATATTGGTAAATAATATTTGACGTCGACATTAACGGCTGTTTCTCTTTGATTGCTGGTAAAGGCAAGTGTGTTACCTTAAATAACACTCGTAGTTTAGCTGCATTAAATGTGCGTGTTAATGCCGTTTCAACTTTCTTTTGTGCTATTCGGGAAACTGCATCCCCTTAAATGAGATGTTCAGGTAGACTGCTTTCTTTTCTGGTCCGAAATACGTCTGTTTCTGTTGACTTCCCCTTTTAATAATTGATTCAATTAATTGTCTAGGATAGCCATTAGACATTAAATCGTTTATTGCTTTAGTATATTCGTTGCCTTTTGAATCTGGACTAACCAACCTGTCAATTCTTGAAAAACAGCCACGAACTGTTGATAATTTATATTGAAACGGCACAAAACTGCTGTAATGCAAATACTGTGCAGACCAGGTTGGTTTATGGTAAATTGTTCTATTTAATTTACCATTAGTATCTTTCTTTAGTAGTACATCTAAGAAAGGCAGACAATCATCTTTCTCGTGCTCTGACGTGAAACCGATATTCTTATGCGCTTTGTTGAAACTTTGAAGCAATGTTCGTGATTGCGACCTGTTCTTAAGGACAAGGAAAATATCATCAACGTACCGTATGTATTGAGCACATTTACTTATGTCACTCTTTAATGATGTGTTCTCCAGATGGCCTAGGAAAATCTCAGCCAACACTGGAGATAGGAGGCTCCCCATTGCCACACCAACAGTCTGTTTATAGATACTTCCATTAAAACGAAATTGTACATCTTTCGTGCATAATAAGATAAGCTTGCGTAGAGTGTGACCTGGCAGTGTGACCTGGCACCGGAGATGGTAATATATTTAAAATTAAATACTGTTTGTTATGGAAAACTAATATATATGCAAGTATGTATTAGTGCTGTGAATCCTAGTAACAAATAGTTCAGTTAGACCAGAAGCGATGCGAACGGAAAGTATATTCATGCACATTCGCCTGTGTTTACTGGCGACTTATCATTACGTCTTAACCACTATATATTTTGATCAAGAATGTACGTCCTATTATCCCACATTCTTGACCAAAATATATAGTGGTTAAAGGGCGTAATACCGGCTTCTAATGATGAGTCGCCAGTAAGCACGAAACGAATGTGCATGAGATTATACTTTCCGTTCATGCTGCCTTTGGTTTATCCTTCTTGGTCACAACTGAACTAATTTGTTACTAGGTTCGCAACACCTAATACATACTGTCATATGTCTTGTTCTAACGCTTGGACTATAGTGTCAATAATTTCGTAAATTCGCACATTTGTAAACAAAGACGTAACACGAAATGGGTATTATGAGTTTTACTAAGGCTTGCATTCCGAAAGAATTGTTTATCTTACTTAACTCTAATGTTCTTGTCAACGATACCTTGTTTTCAGTAGGATGATGAAAGGTATAACGAAACTAATTAAATAACATAATTTGTCATCCTGTTACGCCTAATATTCTAACAAATTATGTTATGATTACTTATAATAATAATAATAATAATAATAATAATAATAATAATAATAATAATAATAATAATAATAATAATAATAATAATAATAATAATAATAATAATAATAATAATAATAATAATAATAATAATAATAATAATAATAATAATAATAATAATAATAATAATAATAATAATAATAATAATAATAATAATTACCAACTTTCTATTATGATTGAAATTACCTGATCTGCGTTTTGACAAACGCAGTTTTCATAGTTCCAGTACTTTTCTTTTTGCAACATATTTCGGCATATTGTGATTAGTTGAAGATTATTTAACTTATACGATTTTTTCTGTGCTGAAATGAAAATCAGCTACAATTTTGAGCAATGAAATTCTGAATATCATATTTACATGTTTAGACGTGTTATAGCTAAATTAGGTTAGTAATTACAATTCGATGGAAGTAAAAATGACGGAATTAATTATTTATGCAACCATTCATAACTAAAAGTTGGAAGCATATGCAGGCGCAAAATTATAAGTTGGGAATGGGCTCGTTCACCTGATTAGTTGAACAATTTCCTATTTCACTATATGTCTGGGTTTTATTTTTCGTACTACTCTACATTCCATGAAGTTATTATCTTGTTGATATATAAGAATTACTGTGAAAAGCCTTTCGTTAATTAAAAAACTGCTTTGTATCGTTTATCATGTCTAAATTTAAACTGTTAAAACTGTGCATAAATCTAAGCTGTGTTACATTATTAATGACCATCAAGTCCACAGGTCAGATAATACTTTACTATAAATAAATTGTCAATGGTTGCGGCAATTTTTTGAATAATGAACAGTATTTCATACTGAAAATGTATTTAAACGTATAATTAACTAAAATTTTAGAGTAGTGAAAATTAACTGTTTTTATGAGAATACAGCTTCTCACTAGACACATTAGGCAAGCAGAGCATATTTTTAAGCAAGGTATTATTATAAAGGTTAATTATCCATTACTTTTTAGCGATAAATCAAGCGAAATTTTCGATACATTCTTTATTAAACAGCGCATTTTACAAAGTATATCATGAGTATTAGTATGTTGTAAAATTTTAATAATTTATTGACGGCTGCGACGATATTGCACACGGGGCCGTTGTCAAGATTCTACATGATATTGAACACTGCAAGTTGTTGTTTAAACCCAGTCAAGTGTGCTTCCGCAGCGAACGTTACAAAAATTACTAATGATTAGTATAACGATGTCAACAAGTAGACCAAGTGAAAGCCGTACTTGGATTTGAAATTTTATGTGGTTTGGAACAATTTTTTTTTACAAATCGACATATTTGACATAAATTGAACAACTATCTACTTTTTAAAATTAGATTCCATTTAGTTTAGTTGAAAACAAATTGAAATTTTCTGCATATAATCGTGGCTAACACACAGATTGTTCATAAGCTTAAAATTTACGCGTAGAATTACTAGAATAACGGGGCAACCAACTAAACTTTAATTAATAAGCGCCAAGTTTAAATAGGATGATGACTTAAAGACAAAAAAATTGTTTTCTTAAACCAGTTAAAAATTATTCTATCAAACGATATTTTACTCACAATTTAGAAAAATCTAAATTATTGATTTTACAATCCTTTGCTGGGATAAATTGTTTTCCCCAATACGATTTAACTTATGATTATTTTGAACGTTAGTCTACACCAATGTGAAAAATGCTGTTATGAGATATTTTTCTTTTGTAAAAAATAATTTCGCTTCACTGAAGCAGCGAATGAATATATTATTTATCGTTTTACGATAAACAAATTTGAGTTTGCTTGATATATTTTGGAAATATTTCAAATGGCACCGACTGATTTAAACTAGATAAACAAGCGTCCCATTTTATCCAATCAGCCGTGCAATAAAGCTTGACTACCGTTCATCACACAAAATGACGCATGAAAGCAAAATGACCAACGAAGATATAACCGCGATTTTTAAATAAGGAATAAAAAATTTGAGTTACAGATCTCAACCTTAGCCGTATTGCATACATTTAAAGATATGTAGAGTTAATGTGCTATTGCTTAGAATGTAACGAAACTTCGATATCTCAAAGCATATATTAGCATTTGGTATTTGTCTCTGTTATATTGGTTTGGCTGTGTCGTTCCCCAACAGACACTTAATTGCTGACGCGCCCAGTACATTTGAGTGACAGTAATTGTTCTACGTTTAGCGATCTTTCAGATTTAATATGATGGACGTTATTCTAAAGTTCGCAAAATTGATTTAAATAATTATTTATCGCACTTGCACAATTGATTAAGTTTTTGATACAGCCTTTAAAGTTAAATATATATCTTAATGTGAGAGTTCTTTTTTAAATAAATAAAGAATGATTTTAATGCAAACATAAATTTGTCTTAAATTTGAGTTGTGAAAGTATGCTAGTTAGAGCTCGACTTCACCCGTAAAAACTAAAAAATATAATTGAAAAGGTTTTTTAAGAAAATGAATTAATTATTGGTATTGATTAATTTTTAGAATAATAGTTATTTTTTATAAAATTAATTTGTTTGAAGTATAGTAACCGTGTCCTAAATAAATATATTGACATTTAAAAATATGCTTTAACTCAAAGGCAAAACATTGGACAAAAACATGTAAAAATTTAATATTCATATTTATTTGAGTCAGAGTTTTGCAGGGTTAGTATAAACACCAATCCCTTTGTAGTTTACCAATCGCAATACAACATAATAGTCGTCAGTCTCACGTACTGACGCGTTGCTATTCTCAACGATAACCGTCAAAGCACGACGGCAAACTGACGGCCGTGGTTCAGACCGCAATGCATGTATAAGGAAAAGAAAATCCGATATGCGGATAATACCTTTTATAATCTCACATACATATACTGGACTGAAAATGTTTTCTGCGCGATTTCTTTGTAGTCACAAGCATGAACGCTTAGCAACATTCACGGCATCTTTGTAAGTTATGAAATGAAGTAATCACTGAATGCGCGGATGTGATAAAAACTCCACAAGGAAATAATCGGATAAACGTGTCAAAATAGGGTTGTCTTCAAACGTCCGATTAGCACGATATAATGCAAAATTAATTATCAAATAGTTTTAACTTTTCATTTTATAGATCATAAATTGGATTTAGTCATGAATTAGCCATCGAAACCTTAATTTTAAGAACGAGTTCTTCAGCAATTTGTTAATGATAATATATATATATATATATATATATATATATATATATATATATATATATATATATAAGAAACAAATTACAACGTAAAAATGGTAGAAAATAGAAACGATCAATATATATATATATATATATATATATCAATACAATAATAGCATAAATCGTTAGGTAGGAAATATAATTAGCGAAATTAAAACTTGTCTGTTCGAGAATAATTACCCACTTTTTTTCAGAAAAAAATACTGAACCCGGCATTTATTTTTGTTTAAATGATGATATTTTAAAACAAAATTTTAAATCACCGAAAATAATTAATTGCCCCTTAATATCCGAAAGATTACAGATAGAATTTTCCATCCAACCAATTATTGCCTGCATTAATAAAGATATTGATTTTTCGCGACTTACAAGCCAATATGAAACAAAATTAACGTGCGTTTAACACGTCAAAAATTTGAGCGGAAGCTATTTTTGACAGACTGTTATCCTTTTCAAATTGATTTTGTTTTATATGTGCGTAACAAAGGCAGAGATATATATATTTCTTGCTGTTTGTTTTATTTTAAATATTTACACGCGCCTTTTAGTTTACCATATGCATCAGAACGAATACAGGTGAATAATAAAGAACAAGCAAAGTTTCGTTTTGTCTGGCTTTTTCTAATAGTGCATAACGATGTATGTATCACTCCTTTTTATGTACGCATATATATATATATATATATATATATATATATATATATATATATATATATATATATAAATGATTATGTATGTAATTATGTAGTTAAGCGTTTTTAAGTGATACCTACTTTACATGAAATAACTTTTCAAGGCCGTAGGGAGAAGAATAAATAAATTTATTATGCTAAATATAAACTATACACAGTCGAATTAAAACTAAATGTAGATATTTGCTTATCAGGAATAGTAAGCACAAAAAATTATTTGTTCAAATTGAGTCGATTATTATAAAACTCGCGCACATATGAGGTTTAGAAAGATGTGTATACGCCATTGTGAAATAGAAATACAAAGGTAAATAACCTACAGATTCATAAGGCTGAATTTGCATTGTTTGAAAACAGTCCGTATATAAAGAAATTACTTTATGTTTTAAAAACGGCAATAATGTCGAAGGAATTGATTTATATCCCGTTGTAAATTATTTTTTCTCTCGGTTGCCCGTCATTTAGTTAAAAGATAGGAATACATTATTAATTCTGCTGGATATTTAACGCCCGAAAGGTTGATAGAATACTATACGTTAAGCAACTATAAGTTTCAAAGTGGGCGCAAATTTTACACCAGCGAGTGTAAAATAAGTACGCACAGGCGAGTTTAGACGAACTTTCAGTTATGCTTACTGGTAACCGTGATTGGATGAACACGGACACACTATGAACATATATTTCTTCTAACGCTTAAAGTTTTCATGGCAAAATTGTTGACAATTCGAATAATTTATCAGCGATAAATATATAACACAAAAATAGAAAATTATGTTTGTTTAAATATCGGACCGGGTGAACGCATTACAAAGCATAAGGTGGCGAAATATCTATAAAAAAACAATTATTTTCATCCGGAAAATGAATTAAAAAGTGAACAATATCACTTTATCCTGCGCTGGTGTTTAATAACATACTGAATGTTTAAATACTTAATTTAATAACGTACAGTTTATTTCATGTAAAACTTTAACAATTTTCCATCTTGAAAATTAACGAAAAGAAAAGTTTCTAAGTTTCTTCAATTTTTCAATATTAATCCCTCCAACTGTTTCTGACAAATATTTGCAATGTTTCCTTTTGTGTCAGGAGTTGGACAAATCTATCAATAGCGCAAATATTAGCAACAAATAGGTTCTCTGCAAAATTGATCATTTTGAAGCTTAAAATGGATAACATAAACGGTATGAAATTCAAAAATCTTAGTGCTTTTGGTCTTACACTGAATTTACATGAAATCGGTCATTTCACCGTTTCATTAAGCCAAATGGTCTTAAATCAATTCCTCGACTTTAGGTGTGATGCACTTCTATTGTACAGAGTTTTATAGGCCAGTGTCAACGTTTTCATGCACTCCAAAAATTTCATCTGTAAATAACACACATACTTGTCTAAAGAATTTTTTGGCTAATTTTTCTAATAAAAAAGTTTATTTTTCTTGTGTGAGTTTTTATAATCTAGTAAAAACTATTACTGCCTTTTATTAATATTAATATCCGAATAATGTGGTTCGTTTAAATTTATCAAAATAAGTCGGTTGCCTCCTTCCGAATCGTGCTCATTATAGTCACAAATAACCAAAAATAAAACAAAAGACAAGATGCATTATTTCTATTAAATTTATTTATACTCAGATTCATAAATATTTTATCATTAGTCTGTATAGATAGAATAGTACAAAATTAAATGTATCTAGAAAATAGCACTTCTGGGCATATATGGTGAAAAATAAATGCTATTTAATGCCTACTTTAAAGATTTGCCTTGAAAAGTGAGATATACTTCAGTTGTTATATTGGCTAAAAACGAAGCAGTGCGATGGTATCACAAAAAATTCAACTGAGTAATTTATATTCAGTTGTGAGAGAGTGTGAAACGAGGGGACGATCAAACATTTGCGTGCACCAACTCCACTTTAGGCTCAATTACCTGAAAATACTTGTATAAAACATGCATAATTTCTCGTATTGCATTCAGTAATCATAAAGATTTTACTGCTAGAAACATAATTAAATATACATAATATGGGCGTTATATTGAGTATATATTCCTTGTTAAAAATAAATCACAGTATAAAAATACACATTTGTATAAATAAAAAATGCTTAATGGTGGATTAATTAAGACAATTTGTTTAAAAAAATCTGGTCTGCTCATTATTTCCATTATATTTTTTTCGTGCAGTTTCAACAGTTAGTGGATTTTTTATAGAAGAATTGGCAAACAGATTTGTCCGTATTCAAAAGGCGTCGAATATACTAAAGTAAAAACTGATCTAATGATTAGTAAATGTCATAGACAAATATTGAGTTATTTCTTCCAAGAGAAAATCAAAATAAACAGACATTTTTAGGACCGTAAAAAAGCCATTTATCTGAACATCCTATTTGAGGGGGAACCCTATTTATCATATAACACAGAAATAAAGTTAAAGCGCCATTGTTAATTACGTTTAATGCTGCTAAACTTCGATTGTTATTAAAGGTAACGAATTTGCTATTGCCAGCAATTAAAGAGAAACGATCGCTAAAATGGACCTCAAATATTATATATCAGTATACATTCGTAAGTTCACGATCAATTTAAATAGGTCGATGGACAAAAATGATAAATGTTAAAATTCAAGAATATGGCTACTTTAACGCACATTTCAAATGTGAATACGCGTCTGAAATTGCACATCAAATCATTGAAACCTCACACGTATTTTCCCCAGACTTGGCATTTAAAATAATTGCTTAATGCAATTTCAGAAGTGATTTGGTCAAACGAGAAGCACTGTGGATAAACAAAATGAAGCATAGTTTATACAATCAAGAAAGCATGATTGGACATTGCGCCTAAACTGGAGAGGGATGCACGCAAATGTTTTATCGTTTCGTCATCAAAAGCACTTGTCCCGTTTAAATTTTCTGTTTTCTTGTCCTATACAATATATATATATATATATATATATATATATATATATATATATATATATATATATATAATATATAGGTATATGAGAAGACATTTTGTTAATATCAATTTCTATATTTGCGCATGAAAAAGGTACAATGCTTTCAGTGTACAAGTAAAGTAAATAATTCTACGATTAGCCAGAAGAAATACAATAAATTCTTCATGGGCATTTTAAATTTTATGCTGTTATTTTGAAGATTAATTTAAATAAGATAATGCGAAAAATAATAATATTTAATTGTTTATGCATTTAATGTCCCGTATAATTAGCTTTGACATTTTATGACAAAATATTCATATTCTCGATTGTGTAATGTTTGCTTTGAAATTTAATAGTAGCTCAAATGATGGTTACTAACACCAATGCATGCTGTCTTATAGCACGCACTTCGCAAATTTCAATTAATATGAAAAGAACATCAAATAACAATTTATTTTGCAATACACATTGAAGTATTGAAAAGATTTAATTGTTATGCTAAAGGATAAAATTTGTTTTTAACATAACCAATTTGAAAAACATAATTGAATTTAATTTATTGGATAAATAAATTTCATTTAGCACTGAATTACATAAAGTTCGCAAAAGACTTAGCTGAAATTATGATCTTGTTCAATTTACGTACCTTAAAATACACAGAAGTTTACTGATAGTCAGTTTTTTGACGAGACTAAACAAAAGAAAAAGGGCACAGCTTAAATGGAAATAAAATTCGCACAACTTTAAACATTAGTCAATCGCACGATTTCGTAGACCACCGGAATACATATCTTTGTGGTCGTTACTTAAACATTATTTGAAATAGTATTTGCATCGATTTTTGAGATCACTGTGCAATGGAAACTGGAATATCACGCTTTTATATTATTAGAATGTGTATTGCATATAAGTTATTATACATTTATTAGCATTTGGATAGGACGATTTCTTGGAACGCAGCAATTGTTTGAAAATAAGCAACACCATGCCACTCGAGGTATAGTTGATGCCTAGGACATTCAAGGACATTTTAATAACCGGAAAATTATTAGTTTTCAACCGATATATAGTTGCCTACTTCGGCACAATTTATGCTTATAATCCGTGCTATTCTTGTAAAAAAGACCTGCCGCATACTACACACAGTTTCCAGTTATATACTAACTAATGTTTTATGTAAACAACAGACCTATTAAATACATACATTTTTTCAGTATAAACTAATAATTATATAGTCTAGAAAAGGCAATTCATCCAGCAGACCAGTTTCGTCTTTATTGGGATCTCATCACGTACTGTCCAGATTTGGGCACGGACAGTACGCGATGAGTTCCCAATAAGGACGAAACTGGTCTACTGGACGAAATGCCTTTGCTAAACTATATAATTCTAAGATTATACTGCCAAATGTAAGTTTTTAATGGATCATATGTTTTTATCAAGATCGCAATCTTGATTATAGTGATTGTTACCACCACCCACGCAACCAATGCACGTTAAATTTTATAATGTTTTATGATTAGCCTTTCCATATGTGGAGTCTGTATGGCGTTTCATTAGACTTAAAGTTCTAACTAACCACCAAAAATCTATCATAATCAAAAAGACCACATGCTACCTGGGAATGTGTTTTTAAATTGAACGTTTATATAAATAAAAGAACATCACATGCGTGGGCGGTGGAACAAAATATTCAATTAAAGTTAGCAATCTTGATTTGAACACCTGTCCTACTATACACACAAATTTGGATAATATATAATAGGTAATCAATACAGTAGCGTGGTTTTTATTCTATAATGGAAGATCGTGTGTGGTTTGTTGGAAATTTATGTCTCAAGGTATGGCATATAAGCTCCGCCTAAAGGAAAGTTTAACCAAGAAACATTAGTTAGTATAAAATTGGAAAATGTGCGGTGTGCCGCAGTGTTGCTCAGTGGTTAGAGCAACTGATTCCAAAGTAGACGTGTCCAGGATTGAATCCTGTCCGTGGCACATTCTAGACAGTGCGTGATAAATTCCTAATGTGATTGAAAGCGGACTATTGGAAGAATTTCCTTATTTAATATTTTTAATACTCCGTTTAAACTGTCAAATGCTTTTACGTATTGGGACAGGTGTTTATAAATAGATTGCAACCTTAGTTTAAGTAAATGTTATCACCGCTTCCGCAAACAATATTCGTTTAAATTTTATTGTACTGTTGTGTTTTAGAAACAAGAAATGTGACTCAATTACTCACAAACGAATAAAGTAACAGCACATGAAGCTTTTTGGAGTATTACGATAACTCCTGAATTCTCACTTGTTCAAAAATAAGCTAAAAATAAATATCAAACAAATAAGTATAAATCCTTTTTTCGTAATTATTTTTAATAAGAAACAATTTTTTGATCATACATGTTTTGATACTTGGTAGTCAGTCTCAGATGCATAGTTCCACTAATTCAAACGGTAATACTGATGTTCTACATAATGCATTTGATAAATGTTTTTTACCTTCAATTTGAGTTTTTACAATAAATTAGGTCACAAATAGAAAAAAAACCAAGACCAGCATTTATTCATATGTACTTCATAAAATTAATCATAAATCAATGAACCAGCCAATTTCTGAGTTAAGCAATCTAACCCAATAAACTTCTATAGGTGACATAATTAACCTGAAATTTAATGAATCGTATGCCATGTTTAGTGGCAATTTACGCAATCAATTAATAAAGGGAAAATAATATGTGCATGTACATAGATTACAGTGGAGCATTAATATGCATATCGATAGAATGAAAATTGCAAAATGAATTATTTGTAATTAAATTTAGAATACGTATGCCTACAAAATATTTGAAGCTTCATTGAGAAATTGATTTTCATTTCGTGTAGTAAAAGAAGTAAAGATGAAATATTCAGTCTAATAACTAAAACACATTAAAACGCATAGCATATTAGTGAGATAGTACACTAATACATTAATCTATAAAATAATTTTACCAAAATTAATTTAAAAAAGGACGTTATATGCAATATCTGTCTACGAAGGACAATTAAATGGTACACTAGGCTAATCACTCAGCTTGTATAGTTTACTTTATTCACTTATAAGCATTATAAAACCACTTTCACTTAAAGTTAAAAAAATAGCATTTTTATGAATAAATCGTACATGTAAATGATGATCATCGTAAGTCTGACATGTTGAGAATGGAGTAAATCACTAAATATTTCGTCATCACCTTAGTCATCGATCAGTTTTTATCCAAATTTATGCAAATTTAATAATGTATCGTGCATAAAAAATTAATTTTAGTTATGAATCGTGTTGTTTGAATCAAGTATCTTATTGCAGCTCATACCTGTTCAAAAGATAAGGTGTGGTAAACTAAGGAAATTTTGAATGAAGCACAATTTGTGGGAATGACTGAAGAAACACCGATGAATCAGGAAATGATAGACCAAAAATATAAAAATGAAATTGGAAAACGAACAAATAGGCATCAATAATAATTGCAGAAGGGCTGTTTGATGCAATTTAAATGTTAAGAGCAATGTTATGCAGTGGAGCTCATGAATTATCAAACTTGCTATTCTGTACTAAATGCGTAATAGAAGTTCTTAGAAATTGACGAAGTATATCGTAAAAAGATAAGTTTTAAAAAATTAGACGCGTGTATGACTAAAATGCAAGGTCACAGTTTCTTGCAAAACGAATAGAATTGGCAAGTGACATTCACATATACTAAATACAGATTATATATATATATATATATATATATATATATATATATATATAGAGAGAGAGAGAGAGAGAGAGAGAAAATAAATGAATTTGGTACATATATGTTAAAAGTATAAATTTGGCATTGCATATGATAGAACAATCGACCAGTTTTATCTTTATTCTTAACTACTACGCCAGTCGAGCGGTGTAATAAACGATCATTTCAGTTACGCACCAATAAAAATTATTTCGACCTTTTATCTTACTCGTGAGTTCTACACGGCATTGCTCTCGATTTAATTTGTCAACTTGCAAATCCTAATTTCCATTAAGAGAAAAAAACCTCATAAATTTGGGGAAGTAATATTGAATACAAGTAGAATGAATGTGTATGCGTATATATTTTGTCACTATAAACTAAACTTTGCGCAAGATAGCAAATGCGACTTATCAAGTTGACGGGTATCGTTCTAATTGGGTCTTTATGAATTTCTTGCCAGAATTGCTTCTGCGTTATTCGAACAATGACGCAAATCTGTTTTTTTGCATTCTTGAATTGTTAAGTAATGATTGACAAACTGGGGTGCCTGGGCCTGAAGCACATTCATGTAATAAAATAATAGTTTATTGGAATTTATTGTTAGATTTAGACAGAATTGTAGAAAAATGTCATTTCTGATTAGCACCTTTTTGACGAGTTAAGCACTAAACATTAATAAAAGGAAATTTGGCAGTTACTAAATTAAGGTTAAAAGTGTTATTTAATGCAGGCAAAACGTAATTATTAAAGCTTGCATAAGATGCCATTGGCGTTTTAAACCCAGTTTTGCTTAATGCTTTCAAAATAATTATGCTAAATATTAAATATAATTTAATAATAAATACATTTTCATTAACCTAATTACTGTGGATATAATTTGAACTAAAACAAATTCATGCAGCGTATTACCAATATTTTATTTGCATAAAAAAATAAGAATTTGAAAAAATTTTTTAATGTATTTCGTGTATTGCTATTTTTTCAAGAATTTGCTAGTAAATGCGCAAGTCTGCATTATGTTGGTTAGGAAATCCTTTTTTAAACGATAGAAATGCAATCAAATGATAGTTTGAAGCAAATTTCCACCGTTTGAATAATAAATTGCGAATGCTTATTATGTTAATATTATGATACACTAACTAGTAATAATCTAGGAAAATTAATTAAACTGAAAAATGTCAAAAATTAAACAAAAGTAATTAAAAGACCATGCAAATACTTGAAACAATACATGCTTACCGCGAAATGTGATAACTGATATCGATCAAGGCCAGAGTGTATGGATTTACTGCAGTAACAGGTGTACAGAAATTGTTGTAATTCTCAATTTCGGTGAACTATAGCATAAATTGATATCCATCATGTTGATACCATGTACCTGACTTGGAAACCATAGTGTTAGTACCATGTACCTTTTCGGTACAATAATGTTGGTATCGGTTATTAACACAATAGCCATAGTGTTAGTATCCTTTACAGACTCGGTATATATATATATATATATATATATATATATATATATATATATATATATATATATATATATATATACATATATTATATAGAGTGAGTTAGCGTTGAAGTCGCATTGTCGAGACTATACGATGTTAGCTACTCTACTGCAGGTTTACGCATTTGTTTAGAAAATTGAATCGTCCTATTATCCCACATTTCTTACCCAAATATATCGTGGTTAAAGGGCGTAATACCGACTCCTACTGATGAGTCGCCAGTAAAGACGAAACGAATGTGCATGAGATTATACTTTCCGTTCATGCTGTCTTTGGTTTATCCTACTGGTCACAACTGAACGAATTTTTTACTAGGTTCGAAACACCTAATACATACTTGAATACATGCATTTGTCATTAAAATAATGGATAACTTTGCTTAACTTCTAATATTGCGATATAATTTATAATGACAACTAGGTAAATATCTACATATCCTGATTGCCTAATCAGTCAATTAACGAGCATTTTGTTGGAAAGCATTGTTTTTGCGCCTATTATTGCTTATTTGTAGCTTGTCAGTAAAACGAATAATCGAGGCGTAAACCCATTACACTCTAATGCTCCGCTGTATTTGCGTGTCTTTTTGAAAGTTTAAAATTTACTTTGAAATCGCTAGCTCACCATAATTTGCATGCTTCCAGCACTATACAGCTGACTGTTTTAAATCTTTTGTAGCATTGCATTTCGAGAAATAAATGCAATTCTGAAAATTTATACGTCAATTGCTGATACAAAAATGAAGCGCATTACTAAAAGTAGTCTACTAGTAGACAATATGTCAATATTATTTTTAACCAACCAAAGACACACTGAACTAATTGCTAACCAGACGTTCAACGAGGTTGAACATTTTTTTCTGCGAAAAATGTCTAATTTTATGGTTAAATGGTTATATTAGATTTGTAATTGGCGCATATTGAAGGAAATTTTGGCAGGATACTTAATTGTTTGCATCATGTTATCATACTCTTTTCGCTATCAAATTGTATGACGTCATTTTGTGTTTTGATATTTCAAAAGAAAATATGATTTATCATAATAATTGCTTATTTTAGCTCTAAAGGGTAAAAATGCAGCAATGATTCATACCATGCAATTATGCTCCACATAAATTTGTTAAACTATTCGTTCTTGGCAGAAAATAATGAGGAGAATCTAAGAAGAGCAAAATGACACGTGAATTAATAAATACATTGAAAGAGAGTATTCAATTTTAATTCGTTTAATTGTCACTTAACATTCTGCGAATCTAATGAATCAAGGTTGTTCTTTTAGTGAATAAGATGTTGAAGTAACTTACAACTAATAAATTGGAAAATCGCTAGGGAAACATACGAACATCACTCAAGAAATACACATTGTTTACCAACGAAATTTTGAAAATTTAAATTAGTTGCTACCGTATATGCCTAACCATGAGGTAGGTGTTGCTTTTAGTGAGTGAACAGAGATTAATGAAAACATTTTTCCAACCGAGGTATATTTCGTGAATCGGAAATTATATTTTACTAAATTGCAGCTATCAGTAATATGCAAGTTTCTTCAGTTAAGATGACATTATTTAAAATGTAAATTATGGGAATTAAAAGCATTGAAGGGATACGTTGAAGTTATATGTAAATTAGTAATCTGTAACAAGATTTGCTATTTTACTCACGGAAATAAGGAAAATATTATTAAAGGTGAATGCCAGTTTTTCACCACGAACATAAACATAATCAAAAATATTTGAAATTTTGTACCGGAAAACCAAATCATGTTAGTTTTATTTTGAATAAACATATAGAGCAAATAATTAAATAATTAGGGTTTTGAGTAAACCGACGCTAAAGGCTTTATAATTTATTGAAGAACCCTGACGCCGGAGAGCAATTTTGTTACATTTCGTGAGAATAAATATTCCAACACATAATAAACAATTCTAATAACCTATAATAGATAAAGATTCTAGATTTATGAGAAGTTCTTTAACAAATATATCAAACCAGGTGTTGAAAACGGTTAAATTTTAATCTTATTAACTTTAATTACATGGAAAATTATGGGAACTGTAGAAAAAAAATTTATCAACGTTTAATTTGAAAGCACCAATTAGAAATCACATTAAAAGACAAAATAGTTAGTTATAGTATAATAAATTATACAAGCTAAAATATTCAAAATTAAGTAATTAAAATAAGCAACCGCAGAAGTACATGTATTCAAAATTCTACAACAACAGATAACTTGAAACATAACGAAAAGCTATTGTGGATTAGGAAATAAGACTATCTGTTGTCATAAGTCTGTATGGATATTCTTTACTTAAAAATATTAATTAAAAGATGATTTCCTTTAAATAGAAATTAATTGATGACGAAAAACTTACATTTGCATTTTACGTTTGCATTTAAACTAGAAGAAATCTAAATGCACATTACTTAATTTATAAATTAAAAAACAAAATGGTAGGCAAATCTTTAGAGGTGATTAATTAACATTAAACTAGTTTTAAGTGCAGGATTATAAGAGGAAAAAACTTTCTTGACACTAATGACGCCTCATAACAATATGCAGTCTTAACAGGATGACGGGATTGACCATGAAATCCTTTGAAATTAAATCAAGAGATGATATTATGAATGGACGAATGACTAATCTCCGTTACATCATTTCACATTGTAAATATTGACCAAAAAGTCTTATGGATTTCAAGGCTAAATTAATACTCAACTACTCCAGGTCAGAAGAAGAAGTGTTTTGGCTTATGGAATTATAGCACTTGCTTCATATACTTGTTTCTGAGTCTTACGATATACAGTGGACCGACAATGGATACCGATAATGGAATCCAAATTATCTCTCATCAACGAAAGAATTGGAAAGTATGTGGTGTTAATCACCACACAGATCAGATAATTTTACATAAAAGGATAGACAAAGGGTGATTAAATAACTTAAAAACAGACATTTTGTACAGAAATATTATTCAAAATTAAAAATTTAAAAATAGCCAATAGAAATTCAACATTTGCTGGTGTACGAAAATTGCTTTATCGAAGTATCTTCGGCGGAAAAATTACAAATACATCGTTCATTATTTAGCAATTAACTAAAATCTACACGCAGAGTGGAAGACCGATGCCAAAGACATTTATTTTAATCAAAGTTGCTGTTCCGATGAATAGAACAAATAATGAAAATCATGATGTTAACCACATTGAAGCATTTCACAGCCCTAATTTAGCAATACAGGGGCACAGAAATATCATTTCCGTTAATTTTGTTAGACGTTGTTTAATCTGATTCTTATCTTACCAATTTGGCAGACTCCATACCGTGCCTAACGTAATCTTTGGAGGTTACGCTGTTTCTCGTGGCGATAAGGTAGTTAATTGCTTAGTTAGACGTAATTTGCTGGATACTACCAACGTGCCGAAACTAACAGGAGACCGAAAAAACGAATTTTTAGCTATTTATGGCCTACTACGGAAGCTGTACACAAAATATGTTCTGCTAACTTGCTCTTTTTAAGAGGACATTCCAAAAGCTGCAGATATTTGCACAGAACGGTTAATCGTCAAAATGTTTTAGTTCTTTCTGACTGACGAATAAACAAATCCTCGACATTAATGAGGACGTAGTCACATAAAATTTGCAAAATATCTCATACTAGCTGAAGCTGAAACGTAATTGACATTATTCGTCATCTAGCCAATGATATGTACATGACAACCATTTAATTATCGAAAACCCATCGAACTACTCTAAAGTTATAAACAACAAATAATGATAAGCTTAAGTCACAATTTGTTGCAAACAGATCGCTCACCACAATTTTTGTTTGTCCTCCGAAAATACGACAAATTGAATTGAAGCAAAGCCAGCAACACCTAAGCTGACTAGAGAGCGTTGACGAACTAAGCGGTGACAAAGCAAGATGTCAGGATGCGTCGGAACTAAACTGTAGAGCCCAGCCGTTAGTACCGACGCCTAAAGTAAAATAGGTTTAGAGGCTTTGGTCTTGATAAAAGGATGTTAATTATGCATAGTTTTAAGCGGCATAGGAATCAACTGACGAAAATGACAAACTAATTGACTTAAGCGAACATCGGTTGCGCGGGCGGTGATAACAATTAGTTTTAATCAAAGTTGCGATCTTGATATGAAAACCGGTCCAATTATGTAAAAAAATTGTCGGTATAAACAAAGATTTGTATAGTGTAGAAAAAGCAATTCATTCAGTATATGTGTTTCGTTTTTATTTTGAACTCATGACATACTGTCCAGAATTTACCACGGACATGATTTCCCGATAAGAACAAAACAAATCTGCTGGATGAATTGCCGTTTCTGCACTTTACAATACTTAGTTTACATTGACAAATGTATGTAAATAAGGAGTCAGGTAAAAGCCGACAGAAGGAATTGCCTTGGTGTTCTCACAGGTGAGATGTCGATTCTATCATATGTGAACATACTAACAACTGGTTTTCTGAACACGCACAGTTACTGCATTATTATAATATTAATTGATAGGTATTTAGGAAAAATATTGCTCGTAAATTTTCAAATGTAGTTAGCATAATGTAATATAATTTTGCATGCTGCTTGAAAATAATCAGAGTAATGCCGATGCATGGAAAGCACGTTCTTGTTTAAGCATTGTCTACTAACAGCAAAACTATCCAATCGGGAAGCATGTTTGCACACATTTATTTTATTAAAACCCTTTCAACAAAGAAAAATATATTTAACCGTAGATGTACTCAAAACATCGATTTATTTTGAACGCGTCAAACAGTTTTTTGGCACAATTAAGCGTATTCTTAAATAAAAGGAATTAAAGATAAATATCAAATTGTTGTTTTAAATAAAACCGAAGAAAACTGACAGACCAACACACGGCCTTTTATTATTAATTTGCGCAAGATGTGCGAACACGCTCCTGTATTTCGACAATTCGTATAAATTTACATATTTGGGAGTTTCGCCGGTAAAAAATAATTGAGAATAGACATGTTAGCATAAACTTACTTAGGAACCATTAGAAATTAAAGATTTTACAGCAGGTTGTATCCGATTTATTAACGAGACCTTAATATAAAGGTAAAAATCAACTCCAGATCCATGAACAACTCGTTAATAGTGGCTATTTATTATACAGCCCAATATATTACAATTGCATAATTCAGTGGCAGATATTTTGTTTAAATAAGCATAAAAATACATTTAAAAAATCTAGTTCTAGAATGTGCACATTGGAAGAAAAATATTAAGCATTAAATAATTTTTTTCATTTAGTTGATGCAAATATAAAGACGTATATATTTTCCTTTGCTTATAAATAATATATATATCTATCTTTATTTATATATTTATGTATTATATACCTCGTACAAGAGGTATAAGCCCAGCATCCTTTCGTTTCGTACATACTAATAACTCATCAGAAGTAGCCCATAATGGGTTTTAGCATTAAAGATTGAAAGCCAGTTCAATATGCATATATATATATATATATATATATAAAACCCGCTATGAACGACAGCCTTATTATTTGCCCTCTTAAATTGTACGTTGTAATAGTTCTAACATTCTATAAAATATACAATAATTAAATATATTCTTTATTACGTTCAACCATATAAATATATAAATAAATATATATATATATATATATATATATATATATATATATATATATATATAATAACATACATAAAAACTTCTTATCTATCCACTTATTATAAATTTTTATACTTAATTGACTATGAAAACATATATATGTAAAGGTTAAAACTGTTTGTTTTTTTAAATAGAAAAGGTATAATACGTTGTGCTTATTTTCCCGAGGCATTATTTAATACTCAAAACTTCAATTTTTCCAAGTGAATCAATTTAATCTTTATTGTCAGTTTGTTAAGAAAACGTCGCAAAATTTTGGTTTATAATTATAAATTTCATAAAATACTCTTGATTTTTTTAGTTTGTAATTTATTCTTTTTGTGGGACACATCTCAGCTCGAAATTATAACATGAGCTATTTATTATTAATATTAATAAATTGTGATCTACTGACTCCATAATTTTGCATCCTTATTTCGCATTTTATGAATTTCCTCCTGGGTTTAGAAATCGATTTACTAAAACGAAAATGAATTACATTTTACTCTGCTGTATTTGAAACTGAGTATTAAATTTTAACTATAATTAAATTCTTTTACATAAGATTTAAAAAAACTTTTTCAAAATTTAATTTTTTTACTTTCTGAATTGAAAAATTACATTTGCTTAGTTTAGTAATAACTTATTTTGTTTTACTTAATGGATTTTCTTTCATTCTTTCATTTTTCATTGTCAGAATGTGCGATTACTAAGAGTGTGAAACATTTGGTGATTTTTAGTACGTTATAATTGCATTGCATGTTAGTCCCTTGTGGTCAGTGTAATGCCGCGCACCTTTGATGACCATGGAGGTAAATACACATTATTATGTCTGACTGATGGTAGTTTAACTATAATGCGCGACTGATTCAAAGGGTGTACTCGATGGTTGTCTCAAGTTTCAAAATTTGATCTAAATTATGTTTTTAGTTATTTCTGCTGATACAGTAAAATGCATGTTACTAACTGTGGTTTTAGTCCTAATGAATTCACCACATTTTTCTTTAAAATTTTCAAAATTTAAAAAAAATCTAGGTATGGTGAAGATCACAGATTTATAATTCTTTAATTTGTATTTAATAATGTTCCTTGCATAAATAATTTGCTTTTTTAACCTGAATTTTCGGCCTGTTGAATTCTTCAACCGGAAAATTAAAATACGGACATACGCAAACTTTTCGTGTCAGTTGTTACAGATGTTTTGTTCACATTTGCATAGTCCACGGCACTATTAAAATCTCTAATAGTATTTTATATAATTTCGGTGATTTCTAAATTTATAGTTTCCTTCAGTTTCTACACAAAGTTTTATACCATTATTTTTTACAATACGTTTTTGTTTACATTTGAAGACGTTAATTCTTTGATAAATTGTGATTCAAATTATCACGTTATGATAAAACACGAATTACATAAAAGCCACAAATATGTTTGTTTGAGAAATCTGTGAAAATTTTTGAAGAGCTTAAGCCATAATTGCACTCCATTTTATCTACTTTTTATGAAATATTCCGATTTAAACTTCACATTTTGCTTTTTAATTAACCCGATCATTTAGAAGAAGTATTTATTTTTTCAATAAGTTAATCATATTTTGATAATAAACGACTTTTAAGTTTAGTAATTTAATACGAAGCCTAATTTATTTGCTAGACAAACAGCAGTTTTCTAGAAACTCTCTAGGATGTTGATCAAATTATAATTGAAGTTTAGTTCAATATAGTACTAACTCATCATTCCTCATAAATTAAAACACATATTTGGAATAAAAATGTTAAAGAATTATATGGAATCCACATTTACTTATAAAATTAGATAAATAATGGTGCTCATCAAAGTTGTATATAATGCAGCCACGCTCAACGTTATCGTATAAATTATTGTAGAAAAGTTGTAAACACTATTTACAATTTACAATCGATATTTGGACCTCATGATTTCTTTCGTTCATGTCACTTTTGTATATAGTCCTATTAATATTAAAGTAATGAAAACTTTGTGACTTAGAGGCTATATTAATTAAATTCTTTGGGAAACGATACGAAATATCGCTTAAATTGTGCATGCGTGTACTTCGAAGAATAAATGATTATTGGTTTATTGAATGTTAAGGAGGAAATGTGCAATTTGGATTCCTATTTGGTAAAATATTCAAATGCCGAGTTGAATTCTACCAAATTTTCTGAAGTACACGAATCATTAGATCAAACACGGATCACAGTCTTGTATAAGATTGTATTCGCATGTTTATACTTTTTGTGTTTTTTTATTTATGTAGGCTTTAATCTTCTAAAATCGTGGGTGACTTCTGACTAATATTACTATTTACAACGCATTCACTGTTGCAAGGTATACAGAAATGTAATTATACCGATGAATGTGATCATAATAATGTAATTCTAAAAATTGTTTTTATCTTTACTTACATGACATCCATTTAGCTCTTACTTTTTTCATTGCTGTTCCTTTCCTTTTGCTATTGCATTTAATTTGACTTTAGTCTACCACTTTGTGAAATTGATGTTAAATTGTTGATTTCAGTGTAGATAATTGAATCGATATTCTTAACCGAAATAGAAAAGATTGAAAAAACATGGCATGCAAAGAAGTTAAATACAATAGGGATTGCTGAGACAATAAGATTAAATAACAATGGAAGATAAGTGGCATTCACAAATGACTTATAACTGCGTGTTCAAACCAACATAATTGCTACACGTAACCTTTATTGAATTGTAACGACAATGCACACGCAATCTTCTATGTTATTTTCATAGAAGAAAGGAGAGAATCATTTAAAAAAATATATTTGTTGGAAATACAATGTGCATATGCAAGGGATATTTTCAAAGAAGAAAAATGATATCAAAATTTTTTATTACATGTTATTATAAATAATTACAAGATAAATATTGAAGGGATACTTTAACATTGACAGTTTTATTTTAGAACTAAACTTTATGTAACGTTTATTTGTTTAATTTATTTGAAAGAATATCACATATATTTATTGGTGATTGACTACAAACAATGCAAAGGATTTCTGCGAATATTCTCAAAATTCGCAAGTTCTTTCTGGCAATTTTTCCGTAGCAACCAGTGCCCAGGAACAATTTTCCATAAAATATGAAACTGCTGTCATATTAATGGATAGCTAACAAATTTAGCATGTACCATATCATACATTCCTATTTGAACCCGACACTGCCTTTCGAACATAATTTAAATATGTATTTTAAACATTTAATAATATTAAATTTAGTTCCAACAGATAATAAAAGCGATAGGTAAATGATAAACGGCGAATCATCTGAAAATGCTCAATCACATGGCTTTATGTATCGTCATGAACCTTCATGTCCGACGCTGGTGCTAATCTTTGCTGTTGTATTTATAATTCAAAATAAAACTTGTCCCGCTCAAATCGCACGCTCCAGTGCCGTTTCGAATTTTGCAGCAAAATGTATAATTAACTATTTGCGCACTTATTTATAAACGAATTTCAAATTTAGGTTCGCCAACCTAACACATTTTGCCAGTTTAAATTTGTTCATATTCCCAGGGGAACGATATCACTCATCAAGTTTTAACAAATCCTTTTTAACATAATGCATATTTTAATTTGTGCTAGACATTAACTATCATTGGCATAGGGCATACAGATTAATAAATCTGTCCATAGCCTTAAATCTTAATTGCGATTGTACTGATTTATTGCAGTCTTTCAATGAGTCGAGTACAGTTCATCATTGACATTCATATTATTAATTAAATTATGCGCTTTCCTATGCTTAAAACATTTGTGGTCATTCTATATATATATATATATATATATATATATATATATATATATATATATATATATATATATATATATATATATATATATATAGTAATTACCTGTTCCCAATTCGCGCATTACGTCGGAATAGAACATCAAATACATCGGTTGCTGTTTAGCAGCTGGAAACATAGATATGTATGTTTTAGCTCTTCGTTAAGACGCTAAACTTCTTAATGTTGTTAATATTAGCTATCTTTTTGAGTTACAATAATGGTGGATATGTGAAATTTACACCTAACCTCTCCATTATCTACAACATTTTCCGCTGATTTGTCTGCCAATATAATTTGTATTACTTTGCACCTGACCTTGCCATTGACGTCACTCTTAATTATGTAATTTCTAGGGTGATAAATAAGCATTAATTTAAATTTGAAGAGAGACATTATTGATGAAGTAAAGGAGTAGGCTAAATGCAGAAATTCAATAATAACGTTGCACACAGACGCGCGCAGATGGAAATTGGCATGATTTCACCCATATAAATGAGATTAGAATAATTTGATTTCATACTCACCTGATGTAAAAAAGGGTCCAATTCTATCTCTCTTTATATTTCACTCTCTTTCTATCTCTATCTCTCTTTATTTCTCTCTCTCTCTCTCTTTCTCTCTCTGGTTGCCACAAGTAGCCGAAAATGCGCAGATTACTTGGTAGCGTTCAAGCTTCAATTATGTTAAATTTTTTGTTTCCCTGAATTCACCTGTTTATAATCACAATTAATGCGATTCTATTATCTATTAAAAAACCACAAGAGAGCTTTTCATAGGAAGAAACTCTTTACCTAATAAATGTTAAGTATTTATCGGCAATTATTTGTGTGTATTGTATTGACTATACATTAATGAAGCGAATTAAGAGAAAAGGACATCAACTAGGCCAAAATGCAGTTCGATAGCATGCGTAACTAGTCTTATAATATTTAGCCTTCCACTGATTTGCTATAAAACATACGCATAATGGTGAAATATATATCAAATTAATAAATTTAAGCATCAGCAATAGATATTTTAAATAAAATAATTGAAAGTAAGTTAAAAAATAATTTAATTTAATGTTATATAAAGGAATTATGCAATGAGTTCAAATTTAGAAGCGGAATTTATTCAGCACTAATGAACTTAGTTGCAAAATTGATTATAGAACAGTCGCGGTGTTACATTTAATACACGATTATAGAAATGAAACACAAATTTGTGTGCATAAAGATCATTTATTTCTCTCACAAAACACAGATAATTAGGTTCGTTTAATAGACCGCATGTAAAACTACAATTATCTATTATGTTTAAAGAGAGATTTGGCTGCGAAAGGAAATTTCACGTCTATTTCGTTTTAATATGTGAAGGTCAATTAATTTGTGGGAGAATTATTAACTCATATAAAAATAAATCAATTTTTCTTTTGAACAATTTATGTTACCGCTGGTTTCATAATACAAAGTTATGCTTTTAAAAGTAAACTGGAGTTTTTTTAGGATTTGCTTTGTGAATATGGTCGATGATTTTGACTTGTCTTTGGTGACTTTATCATAATGTCTTCTTGAGATTGTTAGTTACGTGGTACGCATACTGCATATCCCTTGCTTAACTGTATTTGTTTCCTGAAAGACATTTAGCGAAGCGTTATTTTGACAATAAATTATTGAAGCTGACTTCAAATTATTATTCCTATTGATGTTACGGGAAGGATCGCAAATTATTTTCAGATAAAATTCGTGGATATTGCGTTTACAAGGCTTTCAATTCCGGAATGAATTCTGTGGCAATTAGTGAGACGGTGAACGTACACACTTTGATGTAATAAATATATTTTAATAATTCTTTTTTTAACCTGATAGATAACAGCAATAAGTTCGAGGATACAGGGCAATTAATCGAAGGACTTAAGAAATTTAGTTTAAGAGAAAGTTCTGATGGATTTAGTTGTTCTAAATTAGATGATCATTCCGCATATAAGTTTATTCGAACCTGTCGTCCCAGGGGTTATACAATGGTAGTGACCAAAGGATCTATACAATGGATGGCGACCACGACAGAGTCTAATTTGCAGACAGATATGCTAAAGAGGAAGATAGCATTAGTCGAATTCATATATATATATATATATATATATATATATAATGTCTATTGACTTCGAATATTATACACTATATTCCTAATTAGGATGAAAACAAAGTGGATAATGGCCTTTTATTTCGAGAATACAAAACGTCGCTATTCAATCTTTCATTTATATACATTCTAGGTTTTCATTTGAATATGTGGGTGGCAAAAAATATGGCTCGCTTTTCTATTTCTTGTTTTGGCTGATTGGTAAGTGTGTATGCGTTTGTGTGTGTGTGTGTGTGCCTGTTTGTATGTAAAGATGCTTCTCAATGTATTGCAAAGTGATGTCTGAGATCCGGTCATAATTGTATTATTGGCTTGAAAATTAACCATCTGTTCGAATTGTTTGCTATTACGTGTACGAATGCTATTTTTCCGAGTGTAGTCTTTCGTTTCATCTTTTTGCGCAAATTAGTTTTCTACACATTGAAACAGCGCAAGTGCGGATTGCAGTGTTGAACGCTCATATTGTTTGGATATTTCTGTCACCCTATGTGCATCTGTTTTCTCCTGTTAGTTTGTTGCCAATCCGATTGAATGTTTGCTGATTCTAGTCGAGGGCCTGTTTTGTCTTGCTTTGAGACTAATAATTTTTGTTGAATTTTGTTATTCGTGGTCAGTCGATTATAACATCATGTTGATGAAATGTTTGAATATTTAGGTCAAGTAATTGTTGTTTTATATAAAGAGCTTCATACATATATAATAATTTTTCGGATTTTAGTTTTTGTAGAAATGAGAAATTGGTCGAATTGACAGGGTGCCCCGTTTCCAAAATATGATCGGAAATAGCTGATTTTCCTTACGGTGCCAAGCCTTTGTTAATCAATTTTTGTGGTTAATGTTGCTGGATTCTGTTTATCAATTGTTTCTTCGTACGTCCGATATATGTGCTACCGCACATACATACGAATTTGTAGATTATGAATGATTGCGTGAGAATTGGCAATTGATCTTTGGCATCCAGCCTCATGATTCTCTGTGTACTAAATCTGATATTAACTATAACACTGGGAAAATTCTCCTTAGTTATTCTATTCAGCCGCCGTGAAATTATTGTTGTTGGTACGTCGCCTCTAAATGGTAAGTTTAGAAAAACCTGCTTGACGGTATCCTCTTTAGTACGAATCTGCCGTGGTCTGATATTGACATCAATGGATTGCTCTGAGTAGTTGTTCATTAACAAAATTTTCCTGAGGTAGCCCAGTTCCTCCTCAATCTTGTGTTCAAAGAATACTAATCTTCACTTTACAATCTTCCATGTATATACTTTCTAGGTTTAGATTTGAATATGTGGGTGGCAACAAATATGTTCTCATGTAAGTGCGGTAGCACATATATCGGACGTAAGAAGAAGCAATTGATAAACAGAATCCAGCAACATTTACCACAAAAATTGATTAACAAAGGCTTGGCACCGTAAGGAAAATCAGCTATTTCCGATCATATTTTGGAAACGGGGCACTCAGTCAATTCAACCAATTTCACAATTCTTTATAAAGCAAAATCCGAAAAAATATTATTTATGCATGAAGCCCTTTATATAAAACAACAATCACTTTACCTAAATATTCAAAAGTTTCATCAACATGATATTCTAATCGTTTGGCCACGAATAACAAAATTCAACAACAAATTACTAGTATCCAGGCAAGACCGAACAGGCCCTCGACTGGAATCAACAAGCATTAAATCAGATTGGCAACAAACTGAACAGGAGAAAACAGATGCACATAGGGTGACAGAAAAATCCAAATAATATGAGCGTTCAACACTGCAATCCGCACTTGCACTGTTACCAAGTGAAGAACAGAAATTTGCGCAAAATGGTGAAATAAAATACTACTCACGGAAAAATAGCACTCGTACACGTAAGAGCGAACAATTCGAACAGATGGTTAATTCTCAAGCCATCAGTAGAATAATGACCAGATCTCATACATCACTTTGAAATACAGTGAGAAGCACCTTTACGTGCAAACAGGCACACACACACACACACAAACGCATACACAATTACCAATCAGCCAAAACAAGAAATAGAAAACCGAGTCATATTTGTTGCCACCCACATATTCAAATGAAAACCCAGAATGTATTTAAATGAAAGATTGTACAGCGAACTTATTTTATTCACGAAATAAATGGCCATTATCCACTTTGTTATTAATGTGTTTTTTCTTCCTAATTATATATATATATATATATATATATATATATATACTTTATTGGACTCCTAACATACAGAATAGACAATCATTATGATTGGATTGATGATACCAAAATGTTTTCTAAAGTATAAAGATTATCGACGCAACACAAATGCTTCTTTCGGCCTGGTGATCATTGTCTGAGAAAGGGAAGTAAAACTTATTCAGATTCAGGAAATTTAAAAAAAAGACACTGAAACATTAAATTTATTTGAGTTTGTAATGGAAGAACTTCAAAGGCGGTCTCCACCTTTGAAAACATAACGAATGACTGACATATTTCGTCAGGAAAAGATGGAATATCAAATCCCATCTGAATTTAACCACAGATTACTTTCGAAATCCATCGGGCTTAATATCTTTCAGGAAGTTGTGAACAGCATTTTCACTGCAAAATTACCTGCGAGATAAAGAGCCACTCTAGATATCTATTGCACATTGTAACTCGAGTGGTCAAAAAAGCTCAGAGGTATGGATAAGTTGTATTACCAGCAAGACTCTCGCCTTGAGCAGGAAATCCGACTAATCTTAGATAGACTGTTGACCTTAAAAAATGAATTTATTACATTCCGATATGTATGTGTTCGGTAAAACAAAAAGTTTAAAATGTAGGAAGAGGTAGTGTACATTCTAGGGGTCCTAGACCAATTTCGAAGCACCGGAGAGACGAATCGCGTGAGGATGTTTATGGACCACGCAAGTGGGGCATTTCGCATCCTAAGTATGTCCAGCTTCAAAATTATCAAAACAAAGGGTGTAACTTTTCGTGGTTGGGTGATCCCCGATGAATCCCCACTATTAAAAGCCGCAGGTGAGTTTGCGCGTGCAACTCTGAAAAGTGTGCCTAACCAAGGCATCCTGCAATCATCAACTTTATGTGTGAGAGCTTCGTTGGAAGTAAAGCATCAATATGTAGTCTCTAAATCTGTTCGATTTAGAATATTAGGAAATCTTCAGGAATTTGCTGGGTATAGTAACAATAAGTTCGTCATAGTGGATGAACTGAGTGGTTTGCAATTATTATAAGACACGGGTGCCGAGGTGAGCATAGTTTGATTCGTTGTGGTGCAAATTGATAGGCCCACATTTGATTGTCATCTATGGGCTGCTAAAGGAATTCCAGTTGTGGTTGAGCGCGTCAGAGAATTGTCAGTGACATTGGGACAGGAATCATTGTTCGCATAAAATTTTATAGTCGTGGACATAAAAAAACAATATCATTGTTATGGAGTTTTTGATCCATTTTAACCTCGCATTAGATTCCAAGACCAGGAACTTTGGACAGGACACGGAGCTGGTGACTTATACTGAGACTGGGTCCTCAGCAATTATGTCAGTGAGACAACCCAAATCCGTCATCGCCGATGATTTAGTAGAAGTCATCGAGAACACCTGGCCGTGTTTTTACTTTTCAATGCTAAGTAGAATTGGCTGAAAACAGGCATAGAACAACAAATCGAGGTGTTTGCACCGCTACCCTTTTCGTCAAGGACTCAGCCGTTATCACCATTGAAGAATTTATGCAATTAAGGGAAGAAAAAAAATGTACGCGTTCAAATTAAAACTGCAATTTTAATAGTGATAGTTTCCAAACTTGAACTGGGACAATGGAGGGTTTGTGGTAATTATCGTCTATTGAATTCTGTAACGAAAGACGATTCGCATCCTCTAACGTACCAACTTAATTTGCTTTTGTATATAATTTGGTATTAGTTTTAGCCTTCTTTAGATCTGGAGGAAGCATGTTAACAAGTACTCATGTAGGAACATCCTACACTGCTCACGGCAATGTGATTTATTGTAAGAGGATCGCATGAATTCTTGTGTATGCCATATATTTCGAAGAAAGCAAGCCAGAAGTCCAGCGTCTGACACAGCAGGTTGTTCAAGAATTCATTTGCGAAGGTTTATATAAATATCATCGTAATATGTAGTGAAACTGGGGAAGAAAATCGGGAGCACTTGGACGCTGTTTTGTCAAAGCTACAACATTACAGATTAGTAGTTAAGCCAGAGAGCAAGATTGGTTGTTCACCCGTGAAATTTCTTGGACATTCCATTTCCAAGAATGAAATTAAACGATTAAAGAAGTGCCATAACCCATCTGCGTATATTTTTGGGGATACTGAGCTAATACCGCCGTTTGATTTCAGGTCTAGCTGGAATTTTAGGGTCGTTAACCGGACAGTTAGTTCGTGTATAGAGCACGGTCAAGATGTCCTCGCCTATTAATTTTAGCCAAAAGGCAAGGATAAATTTCATGGGGCCAAAGACCAGTTAAGACAAATCAATACATCAGCAGCTGTGGGCTGAACTTAGCCGTTTGAGCTGGTCACAGATGCTTCCGATGTAGCCATATGGGTAAGGCTCAATCAAGGATATAATGGAGTCGTCATGCCAATAGGATTCCATAGTAGGAGATTCCAAGATCATGATAAACGATATGACACTTGTGGGAAGGATTTACTATGGAGTTTACGCTACAATGCTGCATTTTGAGCATTACTTGTATGGAATATAAAATAACACGATTCGCAGAATTTGATATTACCATTTATCATATATAAGGAACAAAGAATATGGTGGCCGAGACTCCCAGCAGACCAAACGTATCAGATGTAGATTTGATTGGATGGAGCCGCTCATTGGTTCTGTTGTATTTTCTAATGATTTTGCCCAGCAAATAGTAGCGGTTTTGGCTAAGATGTCAGCCAGTACACGCAAGAACTTTGGAGGTAAGTGGTTTATATGTGAAATATCCAAGGTATAAAGTAGTTCAATAGGTGCATGAATTTGGTCACCCTTCCATTTGGGCAATTATTAGGTTGGTGACTGATAGATATGCATGGCAAAGATGTCGAAGACATAAGAGCTTGTAAAGGATATTTGCCCGCTGTCAATCTTGAAATGTTTGGCGTCGAACTAAATCCGAAGTTAAAACAACTGGTATTCCAGCGGGTCGTTTCATGCATATACACATCAATATAGACGAACTGCCCAAAATTTCTGGCCTGATTTATTCACTTGCATTGGTTATTCGTCTCAGTCGTTAGTTTGAAGTAGCAATCATGAAGAATATGAGTATTCAGGAAGTCTTACTTATGTTCTTGCATAATTAGGTGTGAAGATATGGTGTACCCGTAATAGTAATTATTAATGGTGGTAGTCAGTTTATATCATAACTATTTGGCAGATCTGTGAATACCTAAGGGATAGAAGTAAAACCAACATGTTCAAATAATACCCGAGCTAATGGAATGGTTGAGAGGCTACACAGGGAAATGAAGGCTGTATTGCTCTGAAATAGTGGATCCAGCTGAATACATTATTTGCCAATAGTTTTGCTTTCAATGCGAAAAAGATAAAAAGGACAGTAAGAATTATCCTTAGCAGAATTTGATTATTGAGAGCCATTGAGATTACCTGGAGATCTGCTAATAGACGATCCAAGTTTTGTCGATTGGGCCTGCAGTCCAGTAGATAAATATGCTGGAGCACTGAAAGATGAAATGAGTCGTTTAGCTCTAACCAAGACTAGAAGTCCAATGTCAAAATACCATTTATCTTCAGATTTAAAGCTGGCATCACATGTATGCATAACTAACGATAACAGACAAAACTTTCTGACTCCGTTCTACAAGTGGCCATTAAAAATTAATAGTATGACTGGTCTAAATGCATTTATAGAAGTGAATGGTACTGTAAAGGGTATAGCACTGGGATTGCTGTATTCCACAGTTTACCTCGACAGAGAAGGAGACGAAGAACTGATATCTATCGCAATATCAGCAAGCTGAAGAGACATCTAACTTAAAGAAGTGTAAAAAAGAAAGAGAGCCAGATTAATGTGAAAATAAGTAAGGATTAAAACTAAGAAAAGTGAAGTAAGAGATCTACACAATATGGCAGTGAAATCTAGTGAAGTACCAGCACGACTAGTCGAAAATCGTTCTGGAGGAGTCTTCAAGAAACCAAAGAATGATGACTTCGTGATGTAAACATCTTAAACATGAGGGTGTTTGTGGAGGTCAATGAACTTGAGGGAGATTAATTAACTTCTAATATAAAAATAAATCGATTTTTATTTGTGGAAAATTGATGTTACCACTGGCTTGACAAGACAAAGTTTTTTTTTAAATATTGAAATTTTTTGGATTTATTTTTTTGCATTATGTCAACAATTTTGACTTGATTCTGTCAACTTTATTATCAGGTCTTCTTGAGATTTTTAGTTGGGTGGTACATACACAGCATGTTCCTGGCTTAACTGTATTTCTTTCCCGCAAGACATTTAGCGAAGCGATATTTTAACAGAATATTAAAGAAACTGGCTAGAAATTATCATTCCTATTTATTTTGATCTCAAATTCGTTTCAGGTAATAATAGCGAATGTTATGTTTTCAAGGTTTTCACTTCCGGAATATACTCGGTGGCAATCAGTGAGGCGATGAGCACGCGCAAATTTTTGTAATAAATTAATGGTAATAAATCTTTTTTAACCAAATGGATAACAGCAATAAGTGCGAGGATACCGGGCAATTAATCGAAGGACTTAAGAAATTTAGTTTAGGAGAAAGTGCTGAGGGATTTAGTTGATCTAAATAAGGTGATCATTCCGCATATAAGGTTTATCCGAACCTGTCGTCTCAGGGGTTATCCAATGGTAATGACGAAAGGGCCTACACAAAAGATGGCGACCGCGTCAGGATCTTATATGCGGAAACATATGCTAAAGAGGAAGATAGCATTAGTCGCATTCATAATGGATGGCAGCAATAATCGCGATGATTCAGAGCAATTAACCGTAGGAATTAAGAAATTTAGTTTAATTGAATGTGCTGGGGAATTTAGTTTTTTTAAATTAGATGATCAATGCGCATATATGCGTTATCCAAGCCTGATTTCTCTCCTATGGTAGTGACCAAACGGCCCCTACATTAAGTGCTTTTACTGATAACTTTCGGCGCTTTTGAATTCTATACAGTTAATTCAATAATTATTCTCTTAAAATAGGTTTCAACTCTCAGGCTGGGTGTATATATATATATATATATATATATATATATATATATATACTCTCCAACTCACTCTATATATAAAAGGTGGTCCTAAAATTACTTTTAAAACAAAGAGAATGAGGACATAACTTAGAAAGAGAGTTAAGTTTACATAGTATTTTAGTTGGGTTGAGATGGTGAAGATACTAACAGAATCCAGAATAATGGCTGTGGGATACTGGTAGAAATAAGATTTATTAATGAATGTTAATCCATGTAATAAAGGTTCTGTTCTCATATATTAAAGAATGGTAAAACTGGTAAAGATATATATATATATATATATATATATATATATATATATATATATATATATCTACTGTGCATTGATATAAATTCAACATTTAAAGATAATAGCAAATACAATCTTACTTATAGTCCAATATCGTCCTATATGCGAAATACACGGTGATGATCCTCATTGACGCGGCCCGGATTCAAACATTGAATCATGTTTTTGAGGATGGCCATTTCATTCCAACTCCCACACATTTGCGCATTGCATAACATTTTACGCCTCACAATAAATTTTAATTTGG
The DNA here is from genome assembly GCA_029291075.1 of Eudiplozoon nipponicum. Taxonomy (NCBI): domain Eukaryota; kingdom Metazoa; phylum Platyhelminthes; class Monogenea; order Mazocraeidea; family Diplozoidae; genus Eudiplozoon; species Eudiplozoon nipponicum. Next base: position 46,805 of record JAQBSW010004687.1, read on the forward strand.
TATCCCTCGCGATTAATATTTTCAATTACAGGAAAATATGCATAAAGACGCCATTAAACAAGTACAGTCAGTTTTGAAAAAAATACTTACGAGATGAATCAATTTATTGGGAATGAATTAATTGCAGAACAATATTAAGGCATAGACCGTTATCCTTGTAGAATTATCTACAAAAGGTTTGTGATATCCGCATAAAACAAAGATATTATACTCTAGATTTTATACGCTGGAAGAATTCATGACTTTCTACGATAAATATGCAAAACACTAGATCTTGAATACAAAAATCTTGGAATGATTTGCCAACATATATGCCAGATCTACAATGTTTTTAACGTTTATTTTGCAGTAACGATAGACAGGCGTTTTCTATCTCTTAGAAAAGTGATGGGATGTATTGATTTCACATCAGTCGATTACTTTATTGAAATATATGTAATTTTTGAGAATCGAATTCCCAGTTTCCATTCTCTTGATAGACGTTATAAATTTATCGATATGAATATTTTTCTCCAAAGTAATCTGTAATATTTAGGCACACAAATGAATAAGCTATTATGCATAAATAAATATATTTGCATATATTGTCTAGTTGACTAACTAGGAGAAGACAAAATTTTTATTGTGCAGTGAAAACAAATGTTGATTATAATAAAACCACCTGCAATAATCAACACTACAGATTTAAAAAAAATATTTTATCCGTAAAAATAGAATACTGTATAACATTTATGTAGAGAGAGCTCTCTGAAACGATTTTCTCTGTGGCAAATTGAAATGTTATTTCAATTTTTGGTTAAACAAAAATTAGTCAAGTGATGTATTGAATATAGGTGCATGTCTGCGAGAGCATTACATTATTTCGTTCGTATCCACTGCGTGTTTTAATTGATATATATTTCTTAATTGGCTGCTATCAAAGCTCAATGCGAGCATCCGATAGTTATAATTCTCATGTTTCACAACAACTTATTTAATGGTGAAATTATCAATATATTTCTTTATCATCATCATGTTCTGCGACATATAAGATGGTTTATCAAAGCCGAAATTTCTTTCAGCTATATTAATATTTAATAAAATATAAAAATTTACCTGCTATCTGTAAAACAAGTAAAACGCTTAAAAGTGATTTATTTAATAAGTTTTCCAATCTGTTAGCATCCGTATTTCGCTATTATCCTTCAATTGGCCCGGTCTCCTAGTTTCTTTACATACAATACCTTTGCAACATAATTCGTGGTCAACTTTTATAAGAATACTTTTCGGCCGGCTGTTTTATATAAAGAATATTATCATATTATTTTAAATATTATGCATAATGAAATAAAAATTGTGAAAAAAACACATTTTAAATGTCCAATAAAATCTAAGCGTCACTATACTTCTGTGGGTATTCTACCAAAATAAATCAAGTGAAAAATGATTTCCCTGTACGATGCACGGATGTATTATCATAAATGTAGTCGTAAAGTCTAAACAATAATGGACTTACACATTTTCAAACAAAGTTTTTAAATTAGGCACATAATATTTGTGAATTGATTGGCTAAATTTCTCAGGCACGGCAATAGAAAATGTGAGATAATTTAGATATATAATGCCTATATGAATTTCAGTTCTTTGATTATTTGCCAGTCAAATTTTAGAAATGTTGACGATTCCATTCGCGAAGCTGGAAATAGCGCACAGTCCTGAAAAGAATAATGTCGTCCAGGCATTAAGTTTTCGTTACAATTAACATAAATGCAGCTATAGAACGCTCGTTATGAGTTGTAATTTTGCTGTATTTTGGAAACATTAAAATTAAAAATCTGCGTTTTGCACATTGCGTGACATACAACGTTACCTTTGAAATCCTGTTGTTATCATGTTGTGTCTTGCTCCAATTACTTTCCAAGTTGTCTGCTTCGTATATGGCTTTTTACTGCTTATCCAAATTAGAGTATTCTACTCAGCATTGATTGCAAAAACTGAAATAATTTAATTAGTGTCGTTTATCAACCAAGCTCGATATTATATACTGTTTAAATGGTTTGGATAACGTTTATCGATGTAACTATTTAGTAGACGTAGGTCGCCTCCGACATGGGATACATCTCTTAACATATAAATTATATTTGTGATCTGAGAAAACAAATTGCATTTTTAAGAGAAACTTACGTTAACATTCAGAACGGTTACAATTTAAATTGTGTTAGTTCTACCACAAATCTCTAATTTATAAACACATTTACAAGTTTCAACTATTTTATACTTTCAATAGACGTATACTTCTGATAGAAAAAACAAAATTTTAAAATTTGGAATGAGTGTTGTTTATTTATGAGCTCAGACTTTCAAGAAAGTTATATACTGTTTGTTGCATAAATTGTTGTAATTCTCAATTTCGGTGAACTTTAGCATAAATTGATATCCATCAGGTTTGTATCATGTACCGACTCGGAAACCATAGTGTTAGTACCATGTACCATTTCGGTACAGTAAAGTTGGTATCGGTTACTAGCCATAGTGTTAGTATCCTTTACAGACTCGGTATATATATTATATAGTGTGAGTTAGCGTTGAAGTCGCATTGTCGTAGACTTTATATGATGTTAGCTTCACTATTGAAGGTTTACACATTCGTGTAGGAGACTGTAACGTCCTATTATTCTACATTCTTTGAACAAATATATATAGTGGTTAAAGGGCGTAATACCAGCTCCTACTGATGAGTCGCCATAAGCACGAAACGAATGTGCATGAGATTATACTTTCTGTTCATGCTGTCTTTGGTTTATCCTTCTGGTCACAACTGAACTATTTTGTTACTAGGTTCGCAACACATAATACATGCTTTCAAGAAACTTTTGAATCGATATGGAATTTAAATCAATATGAATAGAAATATTTCCTCTGCAGTTACATGAATTTCCTAGACAAAACTTTAAAAAATGGCGTGTGTGTATATGCGTGTGTATTTACCACAAGTTATTGACAATCGATTTATACAAAGTATTTTGACACTGTTAGCAGGTCAATTGACTTGGAGAATATCCAAATTGAACACAGATTATAAAACCTACTTATGTTTAACATCTAAAAAAACTAGTAATATATATTTCATATGGAAAGTAATTGGCCGAGAATGATAGCCAAATACACACTGCGTTTAATAAAGAAGATATAAGACGAACATGTATCGATTCTATTCTTCATTCGTGTAATCGACCATGGTTTGAATTACATGAATATTTATAAAGTCACTAACTTTTCACATAGTTAGGAATGAACTCTAATCTTGGAAATGGATTATCTTTAATACGCATTCTGATATCTTTCCATAATGCAAACAGATTTCAAATAGCTTTGCCAGTAAATCAATTAGTGTAAAAAAAGAAAATTGCTTAAAAATTTAAAATAATATATACATGGTTCAACAAACTTCTTATAAATATACTAACTCTATGGTATTGGTAATTTGAAATGCGGTAGTTGATGATGCTATCAAGTTTAGAATATATATATATATATATATATATATATATATATATATATATATATATATATTTCATTTGCACACTGGCAAGTACATAGAGGCTCGCGTCTTTCGCTAAGCTTGGTTGTACATGCCTTAAACGTTTTCTTTTAGCGCATCGGTAATCTTATCTTGAAAATACTAAAATTAAAGTTTATCTACCATAAAAAACTTTCAAATTAATTTAGGAATAATGTAAAAACTAATAGAGACCTTCGGACATTAACCGACTTCTGTCTTCCATGCTGTTTTATTGCTGAAATGTAAGTTAACGGCCATTCTTTACCAGAATTGATATACACTGTTTCCTGTTTTGTTCCGATCGATTCGTTGAAGTAACTTTGCAATGAATGATCTGACCAAAACAAGCAAACTATTATAAAATAGTTGAACTAACAGATTGAGTATACATACAAAATTTTGTAAAAGCAATATTGTATTATTATATTTGTGTGTTAAATGATAATCTTTTGAAAATAAACTTTTTTCTTAGTAATAACACGGTCGATAAGGAGTTTATGATATTTTAAAACAGAATTTTGTGCAAAAATTGTCTTGCACAGAATAAAGTAAAGAAAGTCTATTTTCGACTAGAAATATATTTTAAAGATAACTCATATTAATTGGAACTTTCATTTTTTTAAAATCATGATATTATGAGGGAAATATTTACCCTGAATATAGTCATTAAAGCAAACAATTATTAATGCAGCAAGCATAGCGATATTAACAATTATCTTATCTGCAATGGTTCGTTTTAATTTAATTGAACCAATCAATTTCTTGTGCATTTTTTAGTGAGCTGAAGTTAATGATTATCGCCTCTTCAATTTATGATGCAGTAGCTTTCATTTGGGATTTGAAAAAGATAGACTTACGTCATAAACATGCATCTATAGCCTTGCGAAGAAAAATGAAAACAGCATGTTATATGCCATTATTTAAAATTTATCTCATTATTTAACTGTTTTAAAGTCACAAAAGCATAAACCCAGCCTCGTCTCAAATAAAAGCAAATTTTCCTGTTTGAGAAAGTTTAATTTAATCTTCTTTTGGAATCTTAATAATTTAAAGTTAGTGAGTGAAATAAAGAGAATTATTATAGAAATAATTTCATTTCCTGCTAATAGAATTTTAAAATGGAAAATAATATGAAGATTATAGATAGGATTAAGGGTAGGCCAGTTATTTGAAGACGCAAGAATTATTTATTTATTTAAAATTTACCATGGTACAATGAACGGGTGAAAACAAAATTATAAAGTTTATAATGTGACCTTGTGATTTCATCCAAATTATTCCTTTTCCCATGCACTTACTGTTTAATATAAAAAAATTTAGAATGTAAGATACTGTCTGTGGCGGAGAACTAATAGATATCCAATTATGTATGTATCCAATGTATGTATACAAATATGTATTATGTTGCGCACCTATAAAAAAATGGTTCAACATTGACCAGAAGGATAAACCAAAGACATCCTTTTGCTTTGTACCTACTGTAGACTAATCATTAGGAGCCGGTATAATGCCCTTTACCCACTATAGATTTGTACCGTTCTATTTTCCTACATTTCTCACTGAAATATATAGTGGGAAAAGGGTGTAATACCAGCTCCTACTGATGATTCGCCAGTAAGCACAAAACGAATGTGCACGAGATAATACCTTCCGTTCACGCTGTCTTTGGTTTATCCTTCTGGTCATAATTGAACTAATTTTTTAATAGGTGCGCAACACCTAATACATAATTGAAATTAAAATGGTGTTGATTTTTTCCTAATTTTTAATTTAATGCTAAACAGAATTTCCAATATATGGATGATGCGTGTTTTATGAGACATATCAAAAAAGGATTAACGCAGCTTGCGAGTCTGAACTGCCTCATTTACTATATAAGTGAAACATGCGTGTATCAATTTTACTCAGAAATCGAAGATACGTCTTCTTTTTAAATTATCAAACATACCTGTCAATGAATAAATGGTGTACCCTCTTTGCATTAAAAATATGCCAAGAGAAAATTTGCATAAAACTGCATTCATGGAAATATGAAGATTTAGTACGTAAACATTTTTCTAAAGACTTTAATATCACTCCGATAGACATAGATCCTTCATGTACTTAATCACTTGGACGATTTTGAAATAAGTTATTGGCTTACAATAAAGAACTAGTTGTGCCTGCTAATGTAAAAGAGCCATATAATGGGCTATTCAATAATTGAATGAATAAAAATTAGCAATGTATAATTATTCTATGTGATTTTTTCCCCACCGAAACGAAGAATATTGACACATAAGTTAGTTAGAACTTAAAGGTTTGATTAGAAAAACCAAAATTTTACATTCATCGTTCTTAAGTTATAAAAGAAAATGGCGACGTTGGATTGAAAGATGACAGAAATTTGTTATCGAACTTTCTTGTTTTTCACAACTCGATCAACCTGTTAATATTCGAAACTTGAAAATACGGATAGTCATTAATTTCACGGATGGTGGTAGCACTTCTTTATATATAATTTACGAGCATAATATAATTACCAATTGTATTGAATTTAATCAGGCACATAACATAGCAACACCACAGTCAATCACCTATTGTCGCGTTTTTACTTATCACGATGGCAAACTGACTAGGGAGGATCAAACCGCAATTCATATTTATGGAAAGCCAAATTTGATATTCGGCTCTCACCTTTACTTGTCTTACATTCAATTTATTGGCTAAAAATTTCGACTACAAATTTTCCCTACAAATAGTTAACGTTATTATTAATAATCTGTTGCGTAATTTAAGGTAAAGGTAAGACGTACGTAACATTATGAATTTACATGCAAAGGTCCAACCTTAATCAATCGAAATGTTTTGTAAAAAATAAATTTTGATAGAATTAGTACATTAAAATTAATATTTAAAAAAGTTCTACTAAGCATATTATTCTAGAACTTATTGGTTAATTTGAGCGTTTGAACAAATAAATTATTTTCCAGTCACTTAAGTTCTCGTATTATTGTTACAAACATGAATGGATTTTTGGTTCATATGACAAGCAGAATTTCGTTTCAATGTTATACTTTATAAATAGTTTTATCAAACTTATCGCGTGTGAGCATGGCTGAAAAACCGAGAAGCACAATTCTTGTCTCTAATGGATTGCTTTAAATACGCTTGTACTTGAGCAACATTTGCATTGGCCTGTTATGGCTTTAACGCGGTGAATTAGTGTTTTTGTAATGCAAGAACAATTCACAAGGTGGACATCGTCTAATTCTGTGAAATTGTGAATTAATGATTTTTTGTCAAACATCAATTACTGAGTATGCTATAAACAACAAATAGAGATACATCCCGTGTGATTATGAATAAGGGAATTATTAAGAGAAGAAACAACAATTGACATCCAATTTAGCAGGACATCATTTTTTTATCTTAACATTAAAAAATTGCATTTGTCAACAGAAAATTTACATTTACCAAGGATTTGAGGCTACTATTTTACCTTTTTTTGTATCTTTAATCATAGGGTGCCACATACATAGACTACGTTGGAAATGCACGAATATCTGAAAAAAATTTTGAGCAGGAAATTTACGTGACGAATGAATGTGGCATAAATCTATAATTCATGCATGACATGCTGTGCTTATGAATATTGCTTGAAATAGTTCGTGTATTATACCCTGCCATAAATATTGCCAATTATTTTTTATCCAGAACTTGATGCTACGCAAGATTCTTAATTAAAACGTATCGTAAGATGTTTCATAGCTTGCTAGAATATCCCTAAATTTCAGGAGACCCTACTCTAAAGGAACAAAAGAGAAATAGCAAGTTAGCTTACCATTGCAGTATTGGAAGGTAAACGTATTATTTTCAGTAATGCTATGAGATCATAGGTAATGATACTTGATAAATTGTCATATAATAATTATATATACCTGGTTACTATGTGACAAGTCATGCACGTCAACTAACAAAGCGGTTCGTGTTTAACTATGGGTAAGTAAATTAAGTAACTGAAGGAAATTAAAAGAAACCAACGGCGTAGGATTATTTTCAAATTTTTATTAATAATGTCGTTAATGTGCCAATTATTCTATATAAAAATGAAAGCAATGTCGACTTTTGAAAATCAATTCATCATGTACATATAAAACCTTTTCTTCTAAGTTGTCTGTATCTTGTAAATAGCAAATGGGCATTATATGTGCTCGAAAGCGTTTAGGTCTCTATGAATGCCAAGTACATTTATTTTATATTGAATTATTTGATATTCAATCGAAGTTGGGCTATGTATGTGATCCTAGCCATTGAAATAACTGATTTCACGAACAATGCATTTCAACCTGTTATGCGACTTATTATTGTACTACAATTCACAAAAGTCTAGGAACTAGAAGGTGGCGGGAAGGTTATTAAATGCTGATATACTGCATTATTGGAAGTAAGCACGAAATAAAAGCTTGAATTATTAAATTATTTCTGTTGAAGCCTATTCAGAAAGTTTTTATTGATCCTGTAAGAAAATAACGTTCGAATGAATGATATTTATTTAATCAATGTGCCTATCTTTGTATAAACAACAATCAAGTGTATATATATATATATACATATATATATATATATATATATATATATATATATATATATATATTCTTTGAAAATTCATTTCCCTTCCTATGCAAAAACAAAAAGGCTACTTGAAGCCTGAAACGCTTCTTTATCATTTTCTCTTCAGTATCTACTAAACCAGGTGAAATATATAAACATAGAGAGATGTAGAAAAAATGCAAACCAATCATTTACGTTCGTCATCCAATTCAAGCTCAATACAGACATCTGTTCTGCTTGCATAAATCTGGCAGCACATTTTATCCACTTGAAATTCAATATCGTGGCTAGCTCCCTTTTTTGTTAGCATTCGTAATTATTTTTGAATGCTACGTCTGGGAACCTCGTACGATGTTTCGACGATGGTTGCCGCAATTGCAGACGATGTATTCACCATTTAACTTCAAACAGGCGTTAAGTTACAATGTTCTCTCATTCAGAGTGAGTAACCGTCTGGTAGATCGGCCTCATAAGTTGATCGAAAACTTACATATAATGATAAATAATATTTTTATCGGCATTAACGGCTGTTTCTCTTTGCAGTTGCTGGTAAAGGCAAGTGTGTTGCCCTAAATAACACTCGTAGTTTAGCTGCATTAAATGCGCATGTTAGTGCTGCTTCAACTTTCTTTTGTGCCATTCGGGAAACTGCATCCCCCTTAAATGGGATGTTTAGGTAGACTGTTTTCTTTTCTGGCCCGTAGTACGTCTGTTTCTGGTTAACTCCCCTTTTAATAATTGATTCAATTAATTGTCTGGGATAGCCATTAGACATTAAATCGTTAATTGCTTTATTATATTCATTTTCTTTACAATCTTGACTAACCAACCTGTCAATTCTTGAAAAGCAACCACGAACTGTTGATAATTTATATTGAAATGGCACAAAACTACTGTAAGGCAAATACTGTGCAGACCATGTTTGTTTTTTGTAAATTGTTCTGTTTAATTTACCATTAGTTTCTTTCTTTAATAGTAAATCTAGGGAAGGCAGACGATCATCTTTATCGTGCTCTGACGTGAAGCCGATATTCTTATGTTCTTTGTTGAAACTTTGAGGCTGTGTTATTGAACAATTATGGTTCTCAGGTGATTTGGCACGCAGTTTACGAATGTCCAAACTAGGAGTCAACCGAAGAAATCTTACATGGTTGTCGTATTCCAATATTTAGCAGTTAAGGGAAGATGAAGCAGTGCTACAGGCAAGAATCGGGTGTGTGACTTGTGTATTAGATGAACTAAGTCTTTTTGCAAGAATGAAATTTCTGATGTTTTTGCCGGCAGTTATGACGAATGATAAACGAAGGATTTTGAACAAATTGGAAAAAGATATAAAACCTGGAATATTGTGTGATTTAATACCGACCGATCTTGATAAGCGTGTGCTTAACTTATCAAAAGTGCCAAACGATCAGCTAACAACGGAGGCACTATCGAAGGACAAAAATTACGGAATACGTCGTTCTAATAAATGCGGTGTTGATTTTGTGGATGCCTTTGAATTGCTATTTGAACAAACAGTTGATTGATTATAATAATTGGTTCAAGGCTACATTAGTTAAACAGTCTTAACATTTGACACAGTCTAATCGCGCAGAACAGCATGCATTGACAGAGCAACATCTAAATGCGCTTAAAGGTTTCAGCAGAAGTGCAGACATCAAAATACTACGCGATGATAAAGGAAAGAGCGTAGTTATAATGGACAAATATGACTACCTACAAAATAGATGGAAAACGTGTTAAAAACAATACAAAATTCACGCGTCTAGACGATAAATCAGATGAAATAGACAAGGTGGAGCGCTAAGTAATGAATGAAATTAAGATCTTGACAGATTCCAGTTTAATTGATGACGCCAATGCACAGAAGCTCAAGCCAGTTGGATCATCTACGTCAACAATGTATGGATTACCAAAAACAAACAAAAAAGGTTGTCCTATGAGGCAAATTTTATTAATGGTAAATTCTCCGTTTCATGCAATAGCTAAATGGCTAGTTCGTTTACTTGAACCATAACGTTAGCTTCTAATTTATTAGTCGGTTGCCGATTCGTTTGAGTTTGTAAACAAATGATGATATAAGTTAAATAAAAGATTATAGTATCTTTTGATGCTACGGTTTTGTTTACAAATGATCAAATGGACGAAACCATTGACATTATAGTCAAAGTGGTAGAACACGACATAGTACCATCGCCGGTGACAGGTCGCAATCTACGCAAGCTCATCTTATTATGCACGAATTGAGTACTATTTCGTTTTAATGGAAGCATCTATAAACAGACTGATGATGTGGACATGGGGAGCCCCTTATCCCCACTGTTGGCTGCGATTTTTCTAGGGAATCTAGAGGACACATTATTAAAGAGTGACATAGGTAAATGTGCTGAATATATACAGTACATGGATGATATATTTCTTGTCCAAGTCGCAATCACGAACACTGCTTCAAAGTTTCAACAAAGCACATAAGAATATCGACTTCACGTCAGAGCCCGATAAAGATGATTGTCTGCCTTTCCTAGATGTACTATTAAAGAAAGAAACTAATGGTAAATTAAACAGAACAATTTACCATAAACCAACATGGTCTGCATAGTATTTGCATTACAGCAGTTTTGTGCCATTTGAATATAAATTATCAACAGTTCGTGGTTGCTTTTCAAGAATTGACAGATTGATTAGTCAGTATTCAAGAGAAAACGAATATAATAAAGCAATTAACGATTTCATGTCTAATGGATATCCTAGACAGTTAATTGAATCAATTATTAAAAGGGGAGTTAACCAGAAACAGACGTATTATGGGCCAGAAAAGAAAACCGTCTACCTAAACATCCCATTTAAGGGGGATGCAGTTTCCCGAATGGCACAAAAGAAAGTTGAAGCAGCATCGACACGCACATTTAATGCAGCCAAACTACGAGTGTTATTTAGGGTAACACACTTGCCTTTACAAGCAATCAAAGAGAAACAGCCGTTAATGTCGATATCAAATATTATTTACCAATATACATGCGCAAGTTGTCGATCAACTTACGTAGGACGATCGACCGGACGGTTAATTACTCGAATGAGAGAACATTGTAACTTTGAAGCATTGATCTTGAACTTGATGTGACGCAAACAATTCATTGGTTGTTTAATTATTTCACTCTCTCTAAATGTTTATATTTTTCTGTCTTGATTTGCTTTCAAGCACTGATCTTGTACTGGATGTAACGCACAAAATTCATTGGTTGTTTCTTTATTTTACACTCTCTACATGTTTACAATTTTCTATCTTTTACAATAATTGATTGCGCGGGTGGTGGTAACAATTTTTTAAATCAAGTTTGCGAGCTTGAAGTAGACTCCAATCCTATTGTATTTAACCAGTCGTCGAACAACATAACAAAACTACCGCCAGCCGCAACGCATTGACGCGTTTCGACCTTCCATGATCATCATCAGAGTACGACGGCAAACTGACTATCGAGGATCAAACCGCATTGAATATATATAGAAATCAAATTTAGATATGCGGTTCTCACCTCTAGCAGTCTCGCATACATTGAACTTGACTGGAAATGTCGCCTGCACAAATTTCTATGCAGTCACGAACATTAACTGTTTGCAGCTTTCGCCACATATACATAAATAGAAAATACAATATAACGATAATTGATTGCGCGGGTGGTGGTAACAATTCTTTAAATCAAGTTTGCGAGCTTGAAGTAGACACCAATCCCATTTTATTTAACCAGTCGTCGAACAACATAACAAAACTTCCGCCAGCCGCAATTCACTGACGCGCAATCAATTATTGTAAAATTGTATTGCCTATATATGTATATGTGGCGAAAGCTTCAAACAGTTAATGTTCCTGATTGCATAGTAATTGTGCAGCCGACATTTCCAGTCAAGGTCAATGTATGCGAGACTGCTAGAGGCGAGAGCCGAATATCTAACTTTGATTTCCATATATATTCAATGCGGTTTCATCCTCGATAGTCAGTTTGCCGTCGTACTCTGATGATGATCATGGAAGGACGAAACGTGTCTGTGCGTTGCGGCTGGCGGTAATTTTGTTATGTTTTTGGAGGACTGGTTAAATACAATGGGATTGATGTTTACTTTAAGGTTGCAAGCTTTATTTTAAAACATTTCTATCTTTTTTTGCCTTCAAACATTGTGCTTGAACTGGAGTTGACGCACGCAATTGATTGGTTGTTTCCTTATTTCATTATCTCTCCATGTTTACATATTTCTACCTTTGTTTTGACGCCAAGCATCGAGCTTGAACTGGAGGTGAAGCACGCACTTGATTGGTTGTTACCTTATTTAACACACTCTCCATGTTTCTATTTTTCTATCTGTAGGTTAACTTATTCCTATAGAAGATTATACCGTCTTATTTTCCCACATTCCTTATCCAAATAATTTGTGGGTTAGAGGTGTAATACTGGCTCCTAATGATGAGTCGCCAGTAAGCTCGAAATAAATTTTTACTAGATTATATTTTCGGTTTATGCTGTCTTGGGTTTTTCCTTCTTGTCATGATTGAACAAATACGTTACTAGATGTGCGAGACATAATGCATAATTAAAATTCAATTAGTAGATCGATTTCATCCTTGTTCAGAACGCTTCAAGTACCGCCTAGAATTTTCCGCGGACTCAGCGTTAACTTAGCTCATCAGGTTGAGCGTTTTTGACTCAAACAACTGAGACACTATACCGAACTGGTTTATTCATTGATATATTAACATATTACGTGTCTCTACAATCACTAATTACCTCAAGATTCAGAGTAAACATATTTTCACTATATCGGAAAATAATTCGTGTACTCATACACCAATCAGTTAACTGAAAGTTATTTTAATGCAACGTTATTTATGCTTAATAAATAAGATTTTTCCTTAGATTAAATATTGTGTGGCACCGTATTGAAGAAATCAAAAATCGTAAATTTACATTAAAAGTCTTAGCCAAATTATGTTTATTTACTTGATATATTTTACTTTGGATGCTTTAAAATATTTCTAGGTATGTCATTTGAAGGTCTATTTTCTATTTAATAATATCAATTTTTGTTTCTTTTATATTCATTCCCATCTCCTCTGACGCTTTTGCCAAAATATACCACAAAATAATAGAAAAAACAATATTATTATAAGTATAAAAGAAAATTTTATGTTGAAAGTTATAAATATTTCCTCAACTTTTGTGAAAAGTCCGTTAGAATACAAGATTGTATATTATGATTCATGAATAATTTCGAAATTTTTGGATTTTCTGTACCCCTAGAGGTTTGTGTCACTATTACAAGTTTTTTAATTTAACTTCCAGATTAGACGTAACTATAACAACCGCGACGCAACTAGCAACATTGAAGTGTTATTAAAAGCAAGATTATATGCCAAAATTAGCATGAAAAAATGTTTCTATTTAGTTAAAGTATATTTTCTGTTTAGTAGCTAGTGGTTGTTAGGACAAGAGTCTTCGCAGGTAATCCATTTTATAGTTGGCTAGGTTATGCAGAATAACTGAATAATGAAAATGAAATATTCACTTAAAAACTAAAAATGCGATTTCAGACTCGAGCGCAAATATTTATGCAATTTTGGATGTCATAGCATAGCCAATAAATGTCACTTTTGATCTGTTCAGACGAGTAAATAATAGACAAAATGAAATCCAGAATAAATATTTATTAAAAATCGCCCACAGATAAATTTAAAAAAAGTAAAATACTTATATGCTAGGTGCGCTTTTTTTAATATTAGTTCGGTTATTCTAACGAATTTGTCACGTTAATTAAGAAAATGTTCAGTAAGCAGATACCAATTAATGTGGTAAAACATAGAAAATGTAAAAGAAACCTAACGAGAGTTAAATTAGACGGCTTACCAAGTATATTTTGCAATAGAACATAGAAAAGCACATATAAAGTATAAAATCTGAACGTGCTCACTTGGAAGATTTGAATAATTAATGATGTTTTTGCTCAAATTTGTTTTGCTTATATAGTTTTAGAATTAAACTTCTACAACTAACAACATTTGCATTGCGATTTAAATATATATTTCGCTTAACAGGAGTCAATCCGCTTATTTTAGTTTGTGATTATGTAATAAATGACCCCCGCTGTTTTGAAATGAATTTCCTCTTGGTCGATCAAATGAGTTTGAATTAGTTTTTTTTATAAATAGTCTTCTACTATTTACGCGGCACTCTGTGATGTTATTGAACTTGATTGCAGAATCACGATCGGACGCCTTGAAGTTTAACTGTTACTGATTTAAGCTAAGTCAAACGTATTGTGTATTGATGATTTAGGAAATCACTAAATTTTAAAACCTATTGTAGTTATATTCCTGGACGAGTCTTGTGTGCCGTTTACATTATGTGTTCGTTTTTAATTTGTTGCTCTGTGGTGCGTAAAATCATTTTGGTGGAGATTTTGATACTTTTCAACTGAGCTTTGTAATTCGTAACAAAGAAATGTAAATCCGGGTGAAATGTTTTGCATTTAAAATATGGGAGTCTTTAAACATCTGATCGGGCATAACAAAGAATTACCTACGCGCTTGTTACAAAATGCAATCCTAAAAATGGTTTTCAGGAGGAAAAAAGTCCACAATTTAAAATATGCGTATTCAATTCGGTCACAAATGGCTAGAGAATTTTATTTAGATTGGAAATGAATTTTTCATGCTTTCAAGCAATAATGACTGGATAACACTGAATAGACAAACGATGCACTAGAAAGATATGTGATGATTTATTGTCATGGCTAACAGGATTCCACTAAATTTTAAATTAAAAGGCGCCTTTGAGCATTTTGAGGTAGAATAAAATATTATATTTAGGAAAAATGAAATTTAAAATGCTTTAGAAAAGAAAAACACCAGCGAAGTAGAATAATTTGAGTCATACGTTATTTCAGATATTTCCATAAATGATTTATCTGATTATAGTATTTAAATAAGTAATAGTCATAAGAATAACCAAAATTAAAAACTATGACAATGAAAAAAGAACTCCGCTACGATTGAACATAGAATATGTGCTGGAATTCAACAAACTACAGGTTATACGAACTCACCAATGAACACGTAACCGCACAATCATGCGTTCGAACTAAAAGCATCGATACAGGTATTAGAACGTTCAATGTGAAATAATTGTATTCGAGAAAAATTCGATTTCGAAAAAGTCATATCTCTCAATGATAATAAAAGATACCAATATTGTTCCACGTGAAATTCTATTTAGGAGAACGTGGGTAAAAAAGTTGTCGATTTCCTTTGCTATTTCATCGACAACAACGACATTTCAATGCTTATACCTTTGAACAATCGCAAATTAAATCTTGTTTTATACAATCAGACTCGGCAATTTTTAAGTTAATATTTATTATTCAAAACAAATAAATGTCATATAAAAGTTTCTACAAGCTAAAGCATACCTGTTCAGTCCGAAAATACCAAAAGTGTCTAGGTTAATTGAACAAAACACACTTTATGTATGAATAACTCCCACGATAACTCTATAAGCATTAATGAATAAAAATGAAAAAAAATACTACCTTATAAACTTTCCAGTACAGATTCTAAATCGAACCTACCAACCTCCTAAATGTAACGAGATAAAGACAGAACACAAATAAATTTTTTTTAAAAAAACACAGATTCTATTAAAAAACACTTTAAATGGCCAATAATATGCAGTTGAACTACCATAATCCGTTCGTCCGCCGTTCCCAAATCGCAAAGAAATTACTAGCGCGTATTCATGTTACGGAAACACCGCTGCAAAATTCCATTGCCGAAAGCTTAAAAATCGCATAACCCACGAATAAATTCTCCTTTCACCAGTACAATTTATTGACAGACAATTCGTCTAGAAAGTGCACACCCTCTGATATGAACCAAGCATTTTACATAAATTGATAATGAAATATTCTCTTTCTATTTCTCATAAACATTTATTTGCGAAGGAACCCAACAAAATGTAACGCGTTTCTAATTTCCTTCTAAACCCAGTTCAGAAATCAAATGAAATTTTTCTGATTGATTACTTTAAATGACATTAATTAAGCCTAACATTAAAACCTGTTTAAACAAAATAATGGCGCTTCATTTTGTTGACAGCTATTATCTAGAGATATATTTAAATATTCTGTTTCTTATTTTAGCAAATGCTATTTTCTGTCATATGTTAAAAACTGGGAATATAAAATAAATTTTATTTGTTAGGCTTTACTTATTTTTAACAATGCATTGCTTTGCCCGTTTCTCTATAGAATTATTTCGACACTAATATTAAAATGTTTATTCATTTAATTTAATGTACAAGCAGTCTCGTGTAATTTCATCTTACGTTCCTACAAATCGAAAGTTATTCTTACTTAATAAAAATCTCCTTTTTTGTTAAGAAAACTTGAAAAGCATTAAAATATCAGGCTGACATGTAAATACAATTATGTATGAAAACAAAGAAATTTATGCTGACTTCAAGCCTCGCTTCTAATGAAATATCAGACGGCGGCCGTATAGGACGGTTTGGTTTGTATGCGTTGCTCGAGAGAGATATTCTCCCTATCCAAACCGAATAAATACAACGCGTTACAATGCTGTCCAGAAGCTGGCTCCTATAATTGTTTATTTACTGAGGCTCTACAGCAAAAAAATTTGGGCTCAAATTTTGCCTCACATAAAGATTGTGGATATAGTGCATAAAAATTGGACCAGTGATTCAACAGGGTCTTGCATAATTTACAAAATGCGGATGAAGCAAAATTTTTACGCCTTGAAATCTCCAAATAACCAGTTCCGTCCGATTGCATTGTTCGCCAAACCAACCGCACAGTCATTGATTGTTTAATTTTTTTCCCTATATGTATGTGGCGAAAGCTGCTAAAAGTTAATGTTCGTGACAACATAGAAATTGTGCAGCCGATATTTCCAGTCAAAAACAATGTATGCGAGCCTACGTGAGGTGAGAACCTCACATTTAATTTTGCATGGCGGTATGCATCTCGCCTGTCAGTTTGCCGTTGTACTCTGATGATGATCATGGAGGATCGAAACACGTCAGTACGTGCGACTATCGGAAGTTTTGCTTTGTTGTTCGGGATCTGGTTAGATAGAATAGAATTGGCGTTTACTTCAAGTTTGCGTACTTCATTTTAAGAAGTGTTACCACCACCCGCGCAATCATTCATTGTTTAAACCGGCTAGTCTTGCCGGGATTGTTCGTAACATCCTTCTTTCTAGATCCAGATTTTTAGATCTCCTGTCTTTTTGGAAAGGTTATTATTTTCAGAATTCCTCTGCTCTAATAAGCGCAACGAAAGTATTACGACAAATTATTATTATTTAACTAGGTTTTCACGTTTGTGTATTTCTTGCGCGTCAAATTATACTGACAGTTACTTCAGAGTATTATAGTCTGCAATTTACATTCATTTTGACTTAATGCTAGAAGTTTATACTGTTTACACTTAGATGCAACGTCATGTTTTATATGTCATCGTAAAAATTACATCTCCGTTTTGTATTTTTTGTGAGTAGAGTACTGGAGTGTTATTCTTGCATCCTCACTAATTCTGTATGCACGTTTCAACAGAAGTCCTATTATAGGCTGACAATCATATTGCATTTTCACTAATAATGATTTAATGCAATGTTATTAATTATCAACTGTACAATTGTCATATATTTACTAGCTATCACCGATTAATATATATATACCTACATACATATATATATTCATGGATATATTTTCCGAATTACATTTTCCTTCATTTTGAATTGCAATAAAGCAATTTTTATGTACTGTTTCCTATCACTGATCTATTTTGCAGATATATTATTAGACAAGCATAATACTTAATTAAGTGATGTTATTGAAATGTAGGCCTGTGCGTTTGGAAGATTAATAGTTTTCCTATTTTTGTATAACTTTTGTCATTCTTCACAGATAATGCGTTGTTCTAGATTGTCAAACAATGTCGCATTTTTATTTTACAAATACGTGCATACGTTTCATATTGACGCGTTTCTAATTAATCCTATTGCAAAATTTAGCGAATCTTACAAAACGTTTTTGCGAGTCTTAGACTGGGACCTCAACAACAGAATTTTCTATTGCCGGCAAGAATACGTCATAGTAGTACTCGGCTTATAAAGAATTAGTTTATGAACTTGTGTTGATGGGCGAACTGTAGTTGGTACGCGTCAAATTCTGTCGAATATTTTGAAAGGAACAAATCAACTGAAATTCAGTCTGTGTTAATCAAAAATACAATTAAAGTAAATTTAATAAATCCAGTTTCGTAATTTTTACAGTCATCTAAATAAGGAAAGTTGTTTAGAACGATTTGTGCCCCAAGAAACTGATTGACCTAGTTTGTTAAACAAATCATACCACCGTTCACAGAAATGATATTCTAAAATATTTGACTTCATTGTCAAATACATATTCTCGCTGTGATACGTTTTATTAAAGTTTAAATCGCGATTCTAATGAAGGTCGTTCAATGTCTGATTTCTAGATTGAATATAGGAAAACACACAACGGAACAGAATTAGACCTTTCAAAAAGAGATAACTGACCGCAATTAACTTCAGCATTAGTTCGTTCTCCATGTTAACACTGACCGTGTTGTAAATTAGAATATCTACTTTTCTTTATTTTCTAAAATATTGAATTAATAATCCGGCCAACTATTTCATTACAGGATCCAAATATGTCGATCAAAATACGCCTAGGTTGAGTTACATTGCTTAGGCCTCAAGTAGAAATTCACACCTCATTTTCATAGCTGACCATTTGTATGTGGGAAATGTAGCAACACGCCTGGTTTATAGAATCAAATACTCAAAATACTATTGAAAATCTGCAGGAGCAAGGTAACTCAGAGATGGCTTATAAATAAATAATATTGGTCAGTCAACCACATAATATTCTTCATATAAACTTATGTATAGAAAGTATCTATTCAATTAAACGTTATTATTGCATTATTGAATTACGAATCTTCGAAAATATTTTTTAAAAATTATACCCGTTTTGGTATCGGATACGGCTTTAATTATTGAATGGCGTGTTTATACCGCAATCAGTCGTGTTTTGGCAAACTATATTG
>JAQBSW010004688.1:0-66076 GCA_029291075.1 Eudiplozoon nipponicum
GGTTTCACCTACATACATCAAGTTACAGTCGTTACATGGAATTTCATATACTCCTGATGTGTCTAATGGTTCTATTTTCTCCTTTTGGTTGGGCAGTTTAATACCTAGAGTAACGGTCTGTTTTAAAATAGTACGTATATTGTATTTAGATACTACCTTTGTGATTTTCCTACTTAGTTTAGAATCAGGTATTACCATTACCCTCCGATTATCTTTTGTTTTATTTGACTTCGCGTACTTCCAGTCATGATTAAATTTACTTATAACGTTCATTATAGTGGTTTCAATTAACTTTAGATGATACCCATTAGCACTGAATATTTCTCGCAGTCTACTTAATTCAATCTCCTTGTTTTTTTATCTGTTAATACTAAGCTTCTTATTATCATCGATTTTAAGATACCGATTTTTATTCTATATGGATGATTTTAATTGAAATTAAGAAGGATACCTGAGTAAGTATCCTTCCTATAAACATCCCGTTTCCAATTAAACTGACATCCAGAAATGGTAATTCGCCACATGATTCATTTTCAATTGTAAATTTCAGCTCGCTCACCTGATTTGCTATATTTAAGAAATTTATCAGTTGATCCTCCCCGTGATTCCAAATAACTAATATATCATCCAAATATCGTACATACAATTTAGGATTTAGGGGCGTTATATCTAAGAGAGTCTTCTCCATGTAATGCATGAAGATATTAGCTATTGGAACCGATAGTGGTTGCCCCATTGGAACACCTCTAATCTGCTTATAAAATGCATTCCTAAATTTAAAATAAGTGGAGGACATACATACGTACATCATCTCCATGACGTGTCTAATCGTCATTTTGCTTCCTTCCAATATTACTGGATGATCAACCAGGAAACGCTGAAAATAGTCTAGTGCTTTAGGTACTGGTATATTGGTGTACATTGACACCACATCTAAACTCGCCAATCTATCGTTTTCATTAAGTTCACATTTATCTACAATCTCAACCAAATGGTATGAATTCATCAAAGTATTGTCTAAGAAGTACGAATATTTCTTTATTCTATTACATAGATACTAAGACATTTTATATGTTGGAGAGTGTTGGAAATTAACAATAATTCTCAAAGGGTTGTCTGGTTTATGTATCTTTACTAAACCGTACACTCTGGAAGCGACTGTATCTCTTTGTATGAGTGCGTTACCATGCGCTTGATCTAATTCTCCTTCAGCAATCATGTTATTGACCAATAATTTATCTTCGTATCCTGTCCGCGGCAAATTCTGGCCAGTACTTGATGAGTTCCCAATAAGGACGAAACCGGTCTACTGGATGAATTGCCTTTTCTACACTATACCATTCTTAGTTTATACTGACATATGTAAGTAATTAATGGGTCAGGTGTTTATATCAAGACCGCAACCTTGATTATAATAATTTAACTTCTCCTTGTAGCTTATCCGTAGGATCTTTATTATTTTTAATTTATACCTCTATATTTTCAAATGATGAATCTCGTTGCGCAGTGCTATCTTTCTTGTTGTGGATTTGACCGCATTTTTCTTTATAGCATTATAGTCAGATTGACTAATCAGAACCGTCGCTCCTCCTTTGTCTGCTTTCAGGCATATCACACTGTTAGCTATTAATAATTTACTGAGCCTTTTTATTGCGTAATTTGGATTATATTTTGCTGCGGCTACGTCTACTGCAAACATAACCTTATCTTTGTCTGAGAGGATTTGTGCTGTTTTAACAGCCTCAGTAATTATCTCATTTTTTGGTGATTTCTCAATTCGGATAACTGTATTCAGACCACGATTCAGGTAAAAAAAATTCATTGCCAATTAAGCCATTTTATATGAAAGTGAAAAAAAATTAAGAAAGCTACTAAATTAAGGAAAAACAAAAATAAAAGTATTAAGCGCCTTCTAAGAATAATAGTTTGCAAAAAACATGCATATACGCATGTACAAAAAAAGATCCGGATCCACCACACAGTGAGTCCCATAGACGATTAACCAGGCCTCTTTACTGAATGCGGTTTTCCGCTTGATTAATGCAATTTTGGCAAATTAAAATATCTCTTGGTTAGCGATGTTATGGTGCGATGAGATGAAGAGACCGATGTTGCGAATAACAAAATCGAGTCACGAGATGGTTGGCCTAACACTCCGGCGGTTCTAGCTATCCATCTGATTTGCCTCAGTGACCGTGCGAGCCTGATAAGAAATTAGCTTTCAAAAACAGAGCCAAAATGAACGCAATCAACGTTCCAGAATAAGGTTCAATGATAATCATGCATCACAGAATGACCGTATAGAACTGGTTAATTCGTAAGTTGCGACCGAATGATGCATCTTGACGCTCATCCGGCAATGACCTAAAGCAAGCAGAGGGAATACATCGATTTGCAAAGCTTTCCATGTGTTGGCAGCTAAAGTAGGCTATCTCTAGTCTTCGCTTTAAAAAGAAGGAGCGACAGTACGCTTCACCTGAAAACCACGGACTTCGTCGTTCGTGAAATAAACAGACGATTCCAGTGTTTTTCATAATGTTATTAAGCCAACTACAGGAAGTCTAATATGACTAGAAATCTCGGAAGAAGCCTATCTATATTGTGACATTAAAGATCATTGGTAAATGAAATCCTTGGGCACTGTTAGCAAAGCGACATTTAGCAGAATTCTTGCTCCGGATTAAGATTGGTCTGAACGATTATTGCCGATAGATAATTTCCATTCGACTTGTTATTTAAAAATAGAAATTCGTTATGTTAAGCCTTTCTTGGAAGCCAAGTCTTGCATTATTAGATCAACGCTTATTTACGCCGAGGTTTTAGAATCCATTTCGGGATCCTTTATTAGACCTTCATACCTTTCGTTAAATGCAAAATTTTATTGATAATTGTCATCAAAGGGCTCGACACTACTCAAAAACAGAATTAAAATTACCACAACACTGAAAATTTGACAGGCATGTATTAGTAATTACTAGTCAATATGAAGTAAACAATCATAGATACGAAATCCTGCCAGAATGCAAAGGACATGAAAATATGTGCTATCCTTATTCGAGCTTTCTAGAATAAATAGTTAATCATTGCCTTTCTTTAAATCTAGAGTAAACAGCAAATGCTGAAACATAAGCTGCCGATACACACAAGCTAAAGAAACGACGTTTAAAAATATAATTTGTTTCTTAATCATGCACGTATTGCACCGTTGGAACGTTAAGCAGGGCAATTATATATCAGACAGATCAACACTATTAACTTAAATGTATCTAAATGCAGCCAAGATAAATATTATAGTCGAAAAAGTAACAAAATCGACTGATTGAATGATAAAAAACGTAATGAAGATAAACCGTTGAGAGGTACACATATTTAGAAATTTATGATCAGACAATCGGCGGATCATAGCCATTACTGCCAACAATGTTAGCATGAATCTTGCTGATATTAAATGGATTCAAGGATTCCTAGTTAAGACAAATTATGACGCTCTGATCGATTATGATGATGGTTGCTATCATTTAATGAATTAGCTACAAAGAAAGGGGAAGAAGGCTATTGGAAACGCTACCTTCTTCATACACGACCATACACCTGCCATTTATGCAGGTGGAATGTTTCATGTCTTCCGCCATAGAGTGAACCAGTGAAAAGTATATGATTCTTGATACAAAAAAAATAGGTCTTCACTGCACAGAAAACTGATCTTCGCCTACGCGTTTTATACCTAGACTCCATATCAAGGCGAAGTGCACATATTCTATAAACATGGCAGACGTGGATAGATTAAAATTTATAACATAGGCAAGAGAGATCACGCAAAAAACAATCCTAACATGCTATGATAATACACATATATCGGAAGACTAATAAAATATTAGTTTCTAGAGCTTTATAAGTACAACGACTAAAGATAGAAAGGCGCGACAAATTGCATGCGAAACCAAACACTACAACAACAGAGCTTTTGTGAAATGAGGTACACTCAACCAGTTATGAAGCACTACGAAAGAAGTTATGTTTGGTATTTAAGATGAAGAATTACGTTAAATAACCAAGTAAAAATTTAAGACATCAGAAGCAAACAATTACAGTTGATGTAGGTATAAAAAAGTCTTTACCTCATCGTCAACATTGTCAGCGTCTTCTTCATTAGCATTCGGCTCTTCTCCCTCCTCAAGTTGCATATCATCAGACGAGTCTTCAGATTTACATTCACTATTACTAGTTGGGATGCGGATCTCGTCGGCAGCTGATTTGTTTACATTTTCCAGTGCAGCTTTAGATTTAGACTCTTCCCCGATCTTATCCGCATTGACGCCATTTGGAGCAGTGTTGTCCTCCTCATCGCTTTGACTTTCACTATCGTTATCTTCGAAAAGCACGTCATCTTCGCAAGCGTGACCATCAGCATCTACCCTCGGTGGAGCAGCACCGCCAAAGGAGAACTCAACAGCAGCGCTATCGGCTGCGAGATCAGGCTCATCTGTGTCGGTGGCGAAAGGTGAAAATCTAGTCGTCGGTTTGGATGTTAACAGACAGCTGATTAAATAGGAAGAATCTGGATCAGAGCTACGATCACGTTGGCCACGCTTCCGTAAATCAATCACAATACCCCAACCATAATCTTTAGTCATAGTTGACACCTTTTGTCATTGTTCAATATAAAAAATGAAAGTGCTAATTAAGCAAATATTTTGTGTCGCTTTATACAAACGCTAAATTTTTTAATTATAAACGAATAATAGCATAATACAATCAAAAGGTTTATTTTGTTAGTACTTATCTTACTTGATGGCACAAGACATAGCGGTATGGAGATGTCTTATCTTAAAATTTTATTAGACAAAAAACGCACATTCTATGATGTACAAGGTATTGCGTACTTAGTAACAAGTAAGTTCGTAAAGGACCGGAATTATAGGTCAAAGTCAGCATAAATTAAACGTATAATCTTATGCAAGAATACATTTCGTGTTTGGGTACCCGATTGAAACCTAACAAACAGCAATTGGAAGATATAAATAACCTATTAATTATCGAAACCATTAAGACGCGTTTGTTTAGTAACAGTTTTGGTTGAAACGCATTATTTTGTGATTATTAAAACTTTTTCTTTACACGAATGCATTTTAAGTTCTACAATCATTAAATTAAGTAAGAGATCCAAATATTTAATTAAAGAAGAGGAGCATAGGTAAATTGACCGAGTCAACCGATTGAATCAGAAATCTAAAGTAGTTAATATTAGTGATTACTTGTGATGATAATGTGGTAAAGCTTATATTAACCGTACGAATATGAGGCAGCCGACGTAACGATGTTGCTAATTAAGCCACAGAAGGAACATTAGTTCGGATTCAAACCCGATTAACCAAAGCCAATAATTTCCTCAGCATAATGGCTGGAGAGTCCTAGATAGCCTTAAAGACTACATTATCAAGAGGCCTTCAATACTGAAATAACAAGCAATTCGTATTATAGAATCATCAAATATGAGGCTACAATCGGTTTTAACAATAGTTCTTATCAAAGGCCAAAGAAAGCAAGGAGGACCCATAACGACGCTACCACCATAGAGCTCTAGCAAATTTATCGCTTTGATGCACACAGTGAGAACTGCAAACCATCAGTAACGATTCTTCAGGGAGTCAGAAAGCAGATTTCGTCTACAAAACTAAATAGCTCCGAACAATTGTCTAGTTTTCTGAAAGGAATACCTAGATATGCATCTATACTTGCTTAACCGAAAGAATTTGACAGGGGCTTCCGAACAGGATAAAGTCAAAGTCAAACTATTTAAGAAATGACGAGACATCGGATAAAATTATATTTTGAACCGTTTCAGTAGATTATGCTTATGATTGGTAGCACAACAACAATACATAATGGAAATTTTTTTAATTTAGTTAATCTGGAAATTTTGTTTATGCATAAATTACCTTAACATGATGTAACGCTAGAAATAGAACACAAATGCCGAATACTAAGTTGGCTTCTACAGACCGTTATCGTGAGCATTTGAGGATAAGGAGCGGAGGCAGTTTAAGGTCATTCCTAGTGGATTTAAAACTTTTCATTTACGATTTATGTCATACAATTTCAAAAAAAATTATTATCTACATCGGCGGTTATGGAACTTGAAAAGAAGTTCTTAGGACATTCGGATTTTAGTAAAAATGTTTTAACTGACGGAAAGCAAGGCAATGCGGCAAACAAGTTTGTCCATGAAAGGAACGATTGAAAGTTTCCTTATAATTGCTCTTCTTTTACCCGTTATTATAAATATTTTTCAGAAATATCGTTAAAGTTGTCTGGGGATAAATGAAATAAATTGTTGAAAACAGTTAAAAGGCGGAAAAGTTGCTGAAATTGGCATATACAGAGGTATATGAGTATAAGGGATCGTAAATGATGCTAAACTTTAAGCAAAGAACAGGTTAGGCCAGATTATTCGTTACGAAGAGGTTTATTGCAAACTAAATACACAAAGAAAAAGTGGAAAATTCTGTAATCGAGCTAAACGTAGACTCTGTTTCCATAGAAATTAAAAAAATACAGGTTTAATATTTATGAACCATAAATCAGAAATGAACCGGAAACGTTTGCTAAAGTTAAACTTACATTAGTGATTACCTCTGAGATTAGTCAACTAACTTTATGAAATATTTTTAGCGAAAAGAATCCATTGCCTCCGGTTGAATTAGACAATTAGATAACTGCCTTACAAGTGGATCATATGAGCCACAAAAAGCTTTTATCAAAATTTTAAGCAATCGTATGAGCTTAGCGATATGCGCAATACTCAATAGCGAATTGGACTCTCCTCTAAAGAAAATCCTATATCGATGAAAAGTGGGCGCATTTTTCAAAGTATATTCACTGCACTAAAAGTATGTAACGAAGTTATAAATTTTGTTTAGAAATCAACATATTACATGATATAATGAAATAGCAATTAAATAAAAAGTTTCAAAGGAAATTGGCGTAGAGATCTATTCAAGATATAACATTCCACTGGAGCGGAATCCAGCTATGGAAATGGGAAAAACCAGATAGAGGTTTTTTAATACTGTTTGCATGAAACATGCGGCAGGTGTTAAATAAAAATTGGTACCTAAAATGTAATTAAGTTTGTCAAGTGTTACACTTTGGATAGATAAGCAGTCAAATATAGTTTGTGTCGGCTTAGCTAACATCTATTTAGACCAATTGTGTATTAGGTGTTGCGAACATAGTAACCTATTAATTCAAATAGAACCAGAGAGATAAACCAATTGTCACACATTCCTAGACCAAATTTATATTGGGTATATTGCGTAGTACCGGCTCCTACCATATTCACAGTCTCCTAATCAAAGGTACTTATGTCAAAAGAATGAGAAATTCTGCCTCTATTGACGTTATATATTTAGCGGACATACCAGACGTTTTGGAGCCCGTCATAATCGCCATCTGTGCTAACATGCAAATTAAAAGAGAGTACTCATATACACGGCTTCATAAACCAGTAATTGTTGTGCAGTAGTAAGATTTTAAAATCCCGTTTAGTGAGAATATTTTAGGATGTTTAAATTCTTCATTGAAAGCATTTATGCCAAGGGATAAATTAAAATAATACAATGAAAAGAAGCGCTTTAGCTTTAAATTATAAAGGCATTTGCTAGCGAAATTAAATATTCTTTAATTTGGTCTAAGTAGAAAAATACAGAAAAAATATATCAGACGACCAAGTTAAAATAAAACAAAACCGATCATGATTTGTCAAGATGCAATAAAAGTCCCACAGGAATACACAAAGAAATTTATTTTGTTGATTCTGTACATAGCGTTGTCCTTTTGCAAGAAAACCCTTAAAAAGGGAAGCATGTTCTCAACCCTCCCCTTTTTATTGAAATTAGAAAGCTTTGCGTTGGTAACTCACGTTTAGCACACCTCGTCATAAACGCACTTGCAGCATCTTTTTTAGTTTTCTGCCAACATAGTAAAATGCGCAAAATAGGAATGGTTGGATTATTTGATTTTTATTTACTTCAGATCTATCGGCTTGATTTAAATGACACACGTAAGCATCGGTAAAAATACTATTTAATACCTTAGCACCGAAATGTCTAAAGTGTTAAGCAAACAACGTGAGTAGACTGCAAAAACTGTGCAGACTGCTATACAAAAGAAACAGTGCCAGCACATGTGTCTGACGAGTACACCAGCTATGAATATTTAAAATTAAAATTTACAATAATTCTGGCATAGGTCTAGATTCTCTACTCTTTATTACTATGAAATCCAACATCTAAAAATACAGAGCTCATTCGTTTTAGTGCATTCCGCAGGTTACACAGACTGTTTACAATTCAACTTTTCACAGCTCAAGTAGTAATCACGCGTCATGTATTTAAGCACAAGAGGGTGCCTGCCTAAAAAGCATTAAGATCAGAAAACCGTGGAGGTACTGTGAAGTTAATATAATGCGATCGGCCCATGGATCGATCTATCGCATTTTGCGCAACTGGCGATGCGCTTTACTATGCACATGGCGACAAAATTTTTAATTAAAAATACATTATTAGGATTTGAGGTTCGTAACCAGATTCAGTGCTTTTACAAGTAAGGAATGCAGTGTCAATGGCATGCACCAAGCGAGGGCGATTAAGAGCGACAACGTCGAGCTCATCAAAAGTAGCTCGGCTGTACACATTTACATCTATTGGATGGACCAACGCTTCAATTTGAATCGAATATTGTACCGCGCAATTAACAATAGGTCAGTTTTGGCAGAATTATATATATATATATATATATATATATATATATATTCGAGAAATGTTATCCTTTATAGAATATGACCTTGAAGTAGGATAATTTTGGCAATTTCATTATAATTTCATGCAAAAACGATTACATGAAATCTTGAAAGAGTTTCCTTGATGCGGAACTGGAATAATTGTAATTACCTGATCTGCGTTTTGACTAACGCAGCTTTCATTGTTCCAGTAATTTTCTTTTTTTTCTTTTTCTATGATATTTCGATCTTCCTTACCGAAGATCTTCATCAGATGCATTTCACGAAACAAACACATCATGAAATCTTGATGATTTTAAACTAGAAAAATTATAAAAAGAGCATGTCAGATCACCAAGTAGTAGAATGTCTAGTCGAAAGTTAGAGTTTCCATCGAGAGAAGATAGCATTATCGATTTCAGCTTTCACAAGCGAAATGACGAGAAACATGTTAAGTAGAAAACGTGAATCAATATTTTCATTTATAAATTAATGCACGTTAGTTCTTCAATGGCTTATTCATGGTTAAGTAAGGCTACTTTTAAAATTAAGAACGCGGCTCGAAGAACATATTATTGAGTATATTTAGCAAATTGCTTCTTTTATATAAGTTTAACATACTCGAATCAGTCGTCCTGGTTGTAAGAAAGGCACAATGTAAATAGGCTTCCTGATTATCTTCCACTGTTTTGTAATAAGACTCTGCAGGCATTGACCGATTTGCTGATAGGATTCAACGGATTCCTCTTCTTCTATGTTCATTTTCGCCAATCTTTTACGCAGTCGTTCGATACCTAAAAGTAATAACGTAAATAATAAATAGCTGCGAGAATAATGCAACAGTGAATAAATCAATAAAAACTATCTGGTTTTTAAGGTAGCCAGGTTGATCAAATTGGCAGTCAAACGAGAATAGATATTTCAATTACCTGGCCCTTTTTGGGTACAACAAGGGTCAGGTAATTAATCTATTCTCTGTCTCCGTTTTTTAAAACCGAGATGTAACATAAAAATGTACAAGTCTATAAGCCACCTACTGATAGGGCGCTGAATGATTGCCTAGGTGATGATAAAAGTGATTTAATAATTTTTAGATGAGGATATTTTCATATTGGGTAATCCTAAGCAAATTTAGATATCAAATCTGCACTTATAACTTACAGATAAGTTGTAGCTAATAGAAAGTTATCAAGAGTAACGCATGCAAAAACGTAATAAAATACTTCGAGTTCGATAGAAATCATAAATACCATATATAACATATCGCACTGAGAGGAAAATCAACTCTTAAATGCTAAATAAATATACGCTTTCCAAGCAACACGAGGGAAATCGAAAAGCGGTGATCAAATAAAAAAAGCTTACGCGTGATAAATCAATTTGGGCTAAGGCATACACTGCCAAATATTCTGAGACTTCATGAATGGCAAGGCGGTTGCAAAAATATAACACAATCTCATATAACATGTTAAACAAATCGATATATATATATATATATGTACCGCAGTACAGCAGAGTGCTTTAGTGGTTAGAGTAACAGATTCCGAAGCAGGCGTGCTCAGGTTCGAGCCCTGTCTGCTGCAAATTCTGGATAGTACGTCAAAAGGTTCTAATAAGGACTAAACCCCTATATTGGATTAATTGACTTTTCTACATTATACAATGCTTATTTTGTATTAACAAATGTAGGTATAAAATGGGACTGGTGTTTATATCAAGATCGCAACCTTGATTTAAAAAATAAATAAATAAATGTTGTCTATTTTGTTATCAAATGCTTCCTCTTTTAATATTCGAAAGAAAAAAAAACATTATTAAGGGTTATATATGTTCGTGTGTGATAGAGAGAGAGAGCGAGTTAGAGAAGGGTGTTGCAGTATAAATTAAGCATTGCATAATATAGAAAATACATTTCATCGACTAAATCGTTTTTGTACGCAATGAGCACACATTTGTAGGTGCGAGAATTTACGCGGCCGAGATTTCAAACAGGAATCCTATGGTACAGCCATGCGGCTCATTCACTACACCACCGCATTTCATGCTATTTTAAGCAATATAACAACCCATACTAAAGTCTTATATATACATATAAATTTATAACTAATGGCATTTGCTTCCATATTCCATGTAAAAGTTGTACCGGTAACATAAATATCACCAAATATTTTCATTATAATTAAATTTAAATTATAAACATTATACATATAATTAAACGAATATTGGTGGCGCGGGTGGTGATAACAATTATTATAATCAAGGTTGCGGTCTTGATATAAACACCTGACCCATTAATTACTTACATATGTCAGTATAAACTAAGAATTGTATAGTGTAGAAAAGGCAATTCATCCAGTAGACCGGTTTCGTCCTTATTGGGAACTCATCATGTACTGGCCAGAATTTGCCGCGGACAGGACTCGAACCTGGGCACGTCTGCTTCGGAATCTGGTGCTCTAACCACTGAGCCATCCTGCCGCACACTACACTGCACACAATTTTCAGTTATATACTAACTAATGTAACTTGGTTAGTCTATTTTTCCTTTAGGTGGAGCTCATATGGCATCCATTTAGACCCAAAGTTCCAACTAACCATCCCCAATCTGTCATTACTGAACAGACACCACATTACATGGGGAAGTGGTATTGAAATGAACATTTATATAATTAAACGAACATTGGTTGCGCGGGTGGTGATAACATTACTTACATATGTCAGTATAAACTAAGAATTGTATAGTGTAGAAAAGGCAATTGCCTTTTCTTAGTTTATACTTACATATGTAAGTAATTAATGGGTCAGGTGTTTAAATCAAGACCGCAACCTTGATTATAATAATTGTACATATAAGTTTGATATCATCATTTTTATGCGTTTTTAATATGTGTTCAAAAATAAATAATAGATTGAGGCCTAAGTTTATTAGTAAACAGATATATTATACATAGTAAAAAAGTCATTTTCACTTTGCCAGAACTCAAGTGAATTATCGTATCTAGTGCTTTATATAGAGAAGTTTTGGAAATCAAGGATGTTTAAGTAGGATCAAATGCAAAATTTACAACATAAAGAAGCGGAAACCTCACGTGCCGAGGTACGCACACACACACAAACACGCAAAAAGTATTTACCAGTTTAAATTCAAATTTGAAGGAATTTTAAAGATCATTTGTCAAAAGTTGCTTGTTCTGTGGGTGTGGTGTCAACCCTGCTGATCGGACTGGAAATGAGGTCCCGAAATTGGGAAAGAATTCGGAAAATATTGTTTCGTGTACAATTTCAGAAAAACTAATTGTGGACGGCTTCAGAGTGAAGGGACAAGTGAGAACCCATCAATCAAGGCCAAGCACAATCTGTGCACTTAGAAATGTAAAGGAATTAAGATTTTACCAACCTAAGAGTGCCATCAATTGTTCCACAAAATTCAACGATGACATCGCTGCGCAAGAAACATCAACATTTATAAGAACCGTTTTATTTATTTAGCTGATTAGTAATCATCTTCCACACAACGGCTTCCGATGTGCATCTTAGTTTCCGTCTTCTTTCCATGAACAACACATGGAAATCCGCCTGATTTAAAGTATGGATTCTCTAGGCAATGGGTTCAGATATCGGGGAAAAGTACTCTCTTTTGCTAACTGTGCTTAGTAAAAAATACTCTTGATTTCGCTTCTTTGATAATCTCATTTAGTGACTATGTCATGTATATAGAGACAAGATCAGACTGATCGATTACAGGGAGTTTATCTTTTGTATTTCTGGTTAGTAGGTGTTTACTTGTATTCACAAACACTATTTGTATATTAGGCATCGGAGAAATCAATTATTTTAACATTACGAGTGCGTCCCCTGTAAAAAGTATACTAACGTATATCGTATTTTGATTGGATACGGATTCGTAACCTTTTTGTTGTTGTTTATACTTCATGTATTTTTAAGAAACCTTTCGGGATACATGTTTAATAATTAAGTTGTTTTAAGAACCGCCAGTTCTTGACACCGAAGTGCGTCAGAACAGATTTTCATTAGTACATAAGATAAATGCGCACTTAGGAAATTTGGACAGCGCTGTGGTAATTGATGTACTGTTCAGTTCATTTCGACATTCCTTTTCAATCTACCACCTTCCTGTCGCAATAATAATACGTCAAGGAATGAAGGTGCGTTACAGTGAGGGTTTCCGCGCTCGCAAATAAACTGAGTATTAGGGCCTGTGCTGTTCAAATCATTAAGCGTGCCATTTGTGTCTACATCTGCATTCAGGGATATGAAAGTGTCATCAACATACCTCAGATATGAATGGCAAAGTTTTAATACGTCGTAGTTTTTATGTTTACAGTTAGAGCATACACACATCAATTAGTAGATTCCGTAATGGATTGCTCAGCCCTACTTCATCAACTTCTGTGAAATATTGACAATTGAAAGTGAATTAAGAATCTTTAATGCATTAATGCAGGAGAATTTTTATATAACTTGAAAGCGTAATACTAAATCATTAATCCGAAGCACAAAAAATAAGACAATACGAGACATTTTTTCCGTGCGTATCATATGGTAAATGTATTCACAATTGAAAAAAACACAAATCCTGTATTTCTATCAGTCATAACAATTTTAAACCTACTGTAAAATCCTCGCCTTAAACAGTTCCATTCATATTAGTCAAAATTATAACATGGCGGAAAACCATTTAAAAGAAGCATTCTGGACAGAACAATAAATAAAATGTCAATGGAATTAATTTTACTACTAATAATAATATATAAAAAAATAAACATAGGTATACATACACACAAAGACATACATACATTCATGCTACATACATACTTATATACTTATATATATATATATATATATATATATATATATATATATATATATATATATATATATACTTGAATAAATGCATGCATACATTAATACGTTCATGTATACACACATACATCTATACATAAATGCTAATATAAATGCATACATACAAACACATAAATATATGCATGCCTACATACTTACATATATACATAAAGTTTTTCATCCGTTTAAGTGATTTTCGTTAGAGAGGCTAACGTTAGGTCTGGTCAAGTCAATTCGTGAATTAGTGTCCATCCACAGGAGTGCTAGTCTAAAACTTCTGCGATTCCAGTCATTTATCGAAGTAGCCTCGACAGCTTGGCGTTCAGAACGCGTAAATAACCTTCTCAGACAATTTTTCCGAAAACACAATCTGCCTTCCTTTATTAGGATTAATGGTAATGCCACATCAAATGTAAATGGTCGCTCATAAACCAAACCGAACGAATAAATCGGTATAAATGCCACACAGATGAAAAAAATTTTTAATAAAATTAAACACTTCATAAAACAGAAAGTCTTTTTCTGTAGCTGATAAAAGAAAATGGTCAAAATTATTGTAAAATTTCAACCCCAAGTGACCACAGATCCAGGATTAGGAACAAATCGAAAGAAGTAACAACTAGCATACTAAGACGTAAAACAAACTTTGCGCATAAATGAGTGAATAAGTAGAATGTATTCGGACTTGGACAGAAATTGATGAACATGTTAAATGCATACACATAAAAATATAAGCTTTCCGCACATACTCATCAAGAGCTCGAGGTAATAGGGCAATGTAAACCTGAACTCTCTAATGTACTACTCAAAGACCATCAAAGATAATAGGATATATACATCACTTATTATAGCGCGATTTTTCACCTGTGGAAGCAAGACAGCATTGAAAGTTGTTTTCTACCTTTATTTTTCAATAAATAACATATAGCAAGTAGATTAATAATGAAATATTTCGGAAAAACCAATCTGATCGAAATTAATTCAAAAGAGGGAGAGTAGTATATCTTCATTACCGGCTCGATTTAGTATACAAATTGCGGAATTACTGGCAAGGAGCTTCCAGGTTTCCGAAGCAACGTTTCACTGACTTCAAGTTAAAACAAGTTAATTTAACCAACTCGTCATCATTTTGCATTATGATTATTAATAGAATAAAATATATTTTTCATGTACTTATTTAATGTTAGAAAACTTAAAAGTACTTTTCTACTTATTACAATGCAATCCGGAAATTCAGACTTTCAAATTCTCAATATAAAGATATTAAATCGTTAAAAACTTGGACAGTTAACGTATCAAAATAATAAAACTACCGCAAGTCGCAAGCAATGTCGCGTTTAGACCTTCCATGATCATCATCAGAGAACAACAGTAAACTGAATAGTGAGGATCAAACCGTGTTGCATAGATATGGAAAGCAAAATAAGATATGCGGCTCTCACCTTTAGTAGTCTTGCAAACATTGTACTTGACTGGAAATGTCGGCTACACAATTTCTATATAGTTACGAACGTTAAATTTTTGCAACTTTCGTCACACATATATATATATATAGACAATACAATTAAACAATAATTGATTGAGCTGGTGGTGGTAACAATTCTTTAAATAAAGTTTGCGAGCTTGAAGTAAGCACGATCCTCACTAGTCAGTTTGCCGTCGTTTCCTGACGATGGTCATGGAAGGTCGAAATGTGTCAGTGTGTGCAAATGGAGGTACTTTTGTTGTTTTTTTCGACGACTGGTTAAATACATTGGGTTTTTTGTTTACTTCACGCTCGCAGACTTCATTTGAATAATTTTACCACCATCCACGCAATCAATTAGTGTTTAATTGTACTGTCTATATATATATATATATATATATATATATATATATATATATATATATATATATATGTGGGGAAAGCTGCAAACAGTTAATGTTCGTGACTGCATAGAAATTGTGCAGCCTACATTTGTTCTTCGATGACTGGTTAAATACATTAGGGATTGGCTTTTACTTCAAGCTCGCAAACTGGATTTAAAGAATTGTTACCACCACCCGCGCAATCAATTATTGTTTAATTGTATTGTCCCATATATATGTGTGTTGCAAAAACTAAAAACAGTTAATGTGTGTGACTGCATAGAAATTGTTCAGTCAACATTTTCAGTCAAGTACAATGTATGCAATACTAATAGAGTTGAGAGCCGCATATCTAAGTTTGCTTTCCATATATATGCAATGCGATTTGATCCTCCCTATTCAGTTAACGTATCAATTGCTGCTTTGCCATACAAAATATACATTTTATTTTAAAGTGTAAATTATTAAATTTACCGAGTAGAAAGTTGCACACATCAAATACTAATAATATAAAAGGATAATTATTATAATCAAGGTTGCGATCTTGATATAAACACCTGATCCATGAATAACATTTGTCAGTATAAACTAAGAATCGTATAGTGTAGAAAAGGCAATTCATCCAGTAGACCGGTTTCGTCCTTATCGGGAACTCATCATGAACTGGCCAGAATTTGCCGCGGACAGAGCTAATATATGATGAGTTCCCAATAAGGACGAAACCGGTCTACTGAATGAATTACCCTTTCTATAATGACAAATGTTATTCACGGGTCAGGTGCATATATCAAGATCGCAACCTTGAGTATAATAATTGTTATCACCACCCACGCAACCAATGTTCGATTAATTATATAAAAGGATACTCATTAATTTAAGTACAAGGCATGTTGAACTAGTCATCATCATCATGTCCAGCCATACAAAAGTCACAAAAAGTGACTAATGATTCACTGCCATATAACCATAAGGAGTGAAAAAAGTATATAAATGAAAACAGAAAGAACATCTTAGACAAATTATTAGTGAGATTTACGAGAGAGAAAGAGAGAATACCTACTTACTATGAGTATATTTATCAAGAGAACTGACAAAAATAAAGCAAAGTAAACCTCTACACAACACCATTATGGCCAAGTTAGCTTTCGAATAAAGCAAAATCAACAATACAGTTTCCTTCCGGCTTTCAATGTATCACGTCATAAACAAACCAAACCTCACAGCTAAATTTGCTCTACGAAGAAAAGAAAGTTACGAAGTTAATTCTACTAGACATCTGCGACAAGATGGCCACTGTGCTCGATTCGATGCTATATCGCTAAGGGTTTCTAACCAAGAACTATTGAGGGCATATGCAAAACGTGACCAATTCAACGAAGTTGGAGCCTTATTTGGTTTACTAACGAGGAGCACTTATTGGCAGATCCAAAAATAAAGCTAAGCATGTCCACGTTAATTCTTCGTTGTTGGTAACCAACATGTGCTATACTTCTCAAACAACGATGATCGAATGCCTGTAAGCGTCTCAAATCATTAACTCGAAGAGGCCAAGTTTCACTAGCGTATTTTAAGACTGCGCGTACAGATGCATTGTAAGCACGACCTTTAACACAAAGTGAAATATTCACATTTCTCCAAAAATGACAAAGGTTCGAGAACGCTACTCTAGATTTCGCGATTCGTATTCTCACCTCGTCGGATTGATAGAGCCCTCAAGATATCAAGACCTGTCTACTATGTCAAGATCTTTATTCTGCAGTCGCAGAGTTGGAGTGAGTGATGAGTGATCCTCAAACAGTATCTTACATTTAGAGGGTGCGAATTTAAAACCAAAAGTAGGAACAACTTTCGTTAATATATTCAAGATGGCCTGGGCAGCATCCCGATTGTCGAATAATAGTACGATATCGTCCACCTATTCAAGATCGACTAGTTTATCGTTCGGGAAAACTTCAACTTCAGCATCCTGAATGTGTGGGAGAGTGTTTTTTTATGATAGCATCGATTACAAAATTAAACAAAAATATGGAAAATAGACAACTTTGACGAACACCAATGCTGGTTGTAAAGTTAGGCGTTAATTCGTTGTAGACTTTAACGCGACTAGAAGTATTTGTGTAGAGAGCTCGTATAATATTAAAAAATTTTGTGGGCACGCCGCTTTTCGACAAAATATGGAATAAAACATTGCGATCCACCGAATCAAATGCATCCTTGAAGTCTAGAAAGACGGCTATTGTTGGACGGTAATACAAATGTCACTGTTCAAGAACTTGATTCAACGTAAAATATTATCTATACAACCTCGTTCTGCGCGGAATCCGGCCTGTTCATCTCTTGTATGTGATTCACGTGAAGCGCTAAGACGACGTAAGATAATCGAAGCAAATAACCTTGATACGACCGGAGTCAAGCCAATACAACGATGGTTATCGCACGAATTACGATTGCCTTTTTTGAAGATGGGAATGATTGTCGAATCATTACAATCAAGTGAAACGGTTTCTTCATTCCATATAGTATGAAAAGGTTTGATCGACTCTCATGAAATTATATCGTCACCATTTTTAAACAATCCTGGAAGCGGATCATTGGGGCCTGCGGCTTTGCGGCGTTTAAGAGATAGGATTGAATCACGTCCTTCTAACTCGAATGGTTCTTCGGGAACAAAATTCCACACTGTTGATGTAGACATGCTTTCGGCAATCGGAACTGACGCGAGTGGCCAAGAAAATTGATCTTTGAAGTGTTCAGCCCACCTGTCAGGGTCTGCGGCTTTGCGGCGTTTAAGGGATAGGATTGCATCCGGTACTTCTAACTTAAAATGCTTTTCGAGACTAACATTCTACACTGTTGATGCAGGCACGCCTTCGGGAATTGGAACTGGCGCATGTGCCAAAGAAAATTGATCTTTGAAGTGTTCAGCCGACTTATTAAGACAACTTATTTTATCGGTTATTAAATCGTTGTTAAAATGATTTATAATTTCACTAACTTTTAATTTTCTCGGAATGTTGCACGAATACGTTGGAACAAACAGCGACTATTACCTGACGCGAACGCTACTTCCATTTCTTCAGCCTTTCTGGTCCAAACTTTTTCGAGATCGACTATTAAACTGCGCTTAATTTGGCGTCTTATATTGCGACGAGTATTATTTTGAGTCGAGCCAGGTGCGATTTGGCGCTTTATTCCGTGTATTTCCATAGATTTTACAGAGATCCAATGGTTATTTCTACGGTGGCCTGCAACGCCACATACAGTAGTACCTGCATTGTGTATAGTGGAACTTATCTTGGATCAAAGTATATTAGGATTTTCGCCATCCAGACCATTTAGATTACACTTTAGAATATTTTAATAATTTTGTTGGAAGGACGGTTATTCGAGTTTGCCTACATCATATTGGGGTTTATTCTTAATTATTTTCCCGGAATATTTTAGTGCAAATCTACAACGGATAATTGCATAGTCCGAGTTGATATGTGTTCCAAAAAGAAAGACAATCTTGGATGCAACCACACCATCTATTACTAATTGCTACATGATCTATATGAGTCCACTGTTGTCTTGGTTCTGGAGGACGCCATGTAGCACAACGTCTAATACTACGTCTGAAGTTTGTACTACTTAAATAGTCTATGCTCAGCGCAGCTATCCAAAAGCCGTTCACTATTATTTTGCGCGTCGAGCTTAAAATGTATCTTCCACCTAAATGAAATTTTGTGATACTGAAGCGCTCAATTTGAGCATTCATGTCATCCATAACCAGGATTGTATCTGAACTTCGTGCTCTTCTTAGTAAGGAGCTTAATTCTGAGTAAAAAGCGTCCATGCTTTTATCTGTGCTGCAATTGGTAGGAGCATATGCAGGCAACGAGGATAATGGTTTTTTGCTTTGATTTTATTAGATGTATTTAAACGTGCCGCACACAATCGACTATTTAATGGGATCCATTCAATTAAGCAAACTTCAGCTCGTGCGCTAAGGGCAATACCAACGCCTCATTCACAGACTTGAGAGAACTCTGTGGAACCATATGTTCGAAGCCAATAACTCGTAGATAGGGATGGTGCAACCAGTTCTTTAATGCACGTAGGGTCCTGTATTCTGGTTACGTTTAAGCAACATATGTCGATTTCTAACTTATCCAACGTACGTGCAAGAGCTTCTTGTTGGCCAAGTTCGCACATTAAATGCGCCTAACCTAACCTAGGTTTAATGAATGATCGTCTACTAGAGCCATTTTCGATATTTGGCAACCTGGTATTGGGCTCACTGTTATGATCTAAACCAACCATATTCATAGTATCTAAAAGAGTGTTATTGTTAGATTGAGAAGAGGAAGGCGAAAGAAAGGAGGCAGAATCGGAGAAAAAGTTGCCTGCAGTAGCCCGATTTCGCTTATCCACCCTGCGCGGCTTAGCAGATAAGGCGACCCTTTCCATACTGCGCGACGGCCGATGCAGTATGTAATTATTATAAGTTGTACTTGTCATGGTTATATATGGACTGTAAAAGAACACTAGGTCCCTCATTCCTAGTGATGGATTTTATTCGGAGTCTTCCTTCTCCTAGATAGTCTGCCAACCAAGGCTGATGGCACTATCTGCCCAGATGCCAGTGGCCAAAGTGTACTTCAGCAGCCGAAACTTGCCCTTCCTGTCTGGAACACTTGCTCTCATTCCGTCCCTAGACACATAACAATAAAAGTTACTGTGTAGTTAGAACAAACTCGAGGTTAACATGAAATGGGATGATGGCTGTGTCCCTTTTAGATCCGTCTAGGTTCATGCTACCATTCCCGGGATGACTAGCTTGAGCCCGCCGGTCTTCAGACCGGAATTTCTATGGCTACGGGCATTGTTGACCTAGTAGAAGGTTCATACTTAATTAATCAGAAAGTAAACCCCTTGAGCATGAGAAAACTAATTAGTCTCATTGGCGTTTTATGCTTACTGGCTATTCATCAGTAGTAATCACCGCAGTACACTGAAGCCATTGTATACGTTATCAAAAATCCTGGGATATATTAGCGTAGCTTTAATTGCATTGATCGCCTGTTAAACAGTAAATAACATGAAATACTTAGGCAATCATTGATTGCTGGGATGGTGATAAAAATTCATTAAATAAAATGCACGCTCTGGAAGCAAACACATATCCCATTATAAAGCATAGAAAAAACAACGAACGGTCACACACACT
Organism: Eudiplozoon nipponicum; assembly: GCA_029291075.1. Taxonomy (NCBI): domain Eukaryota; kingdom Metazoa; phylum Platyhelminthes; class Monogenea; order Mazocraeidea; family Diplozoidae; genus Eudiplozoon; species Eudiplozoon nipponicum. The sequence continues at coordinate 20,700 of JAQBSW010004688.1, forward strand.
GATACATATCGACCTTTTCTGGTCATCCTAAGAGCACTACGGCCTAACTATGCGTAAATTATAGAGGTGAGAGGCGTACATCTGATATTCATTCCATTATATATGTTCTGCGGCTTGATACTCGTTATTTAGCTTGCCGTCGCGCTTTGATGATAATCACCGTAGCCATAGAAATTCCGGCCTGACGACCAGTGGCCACAAGCTAGTCAACCCGGAATGGTAGCATGAACCTTGATGGGTCTAAAATGGACAGCCATCATCCCGTCTTATGTGAAACCCCGAGTTTGTTCTAACTGCGCAGTAAATTTAATTGTTGTGTTTAGTGACGGAATGAGAGCAAGCGTTCATAACACGAAGGGTAAGTGTCGGCTACTGAAGAACACTTTGGCCACTGGCATCAGGGCAGATAGTGCACATCAGCCTTGATTGGCAGACTATCTGCATATATATATATATATATATATATATATATATATATATATATAACCATGAAATATACAACTTTCAATGATTACTTATTGCATCGGCCTTCGCGAAGTATAAAAAGGTTCACATTATCTGGTGAGCCGCACAGGGTGAATAAGCGAAATCGGGTTACTGCAGGCAATTTTTTCTCCGATTCTGCCTCCTTGTTCCCCTTCCTCTAACAATAAACATCTTTTAGATACTATGAATATGTTTGGTGTAGATCGTATCACTGTGCCCAATATCAGGTTGCCAAACATCGAAAATAGTTTTATTAAACGATCATTCATTAAACATAGGTTATGTTTTAACGTAGAAGTATTTAATGTGCGAACATTAAAACAACATGGAAAACAAGAAGCTCTTGCACGTACGTTAGATAAATTATAAATCGACGTATGTTACTTACCTGAAACCAGAATACATGATCCTTCGTGTATTACAGAACTGGTTGCACCATCCCTATCTACACGTTATTGGCTTCGAACATCTGGTTTCACGAAGTTCTCTCAAGCCGGCAAATGTGGCGTTGGTATTTTCCTTAGCACACGATTTGAAGCTTGCTTAATCGAATGGACTGTGTACGGCACGTTTATTGACATCTGCTAAAATCAAGTCAAAAAAACGTAATCAACGTTGCCTCTCCATTGTATCTGCATATGCTTCTTCCGATTGCAACACAGACGAAATCAAGGACGCTTTTTACTCCGAACTAAGATCCTTACGAAGTAGAGCACGAACTTTAGATATAGTCTGGGTTATTGGTAATATGAATGTTCAAGTTGGGCGCTTAAATAACGCAGAATTTCATTTAGGCGGAAGATACACTTTAAGATAGACGCGCATCGATAATGGTGAACGGCTTTTGGATAGCTGCGCGGAACATAGATTATATTTTAGTACAAACTTTATGGCGCAAATCCGAAATTACTTTGGTCCAAGATAAGTTCAACTATGCACAATGCAGGTACTACTGTATGTGACATTGAAGGCCCCCTTAAAACTAATCATTAGCTCTGTAAAATCTATGGAGATACACGAAAAAGGCACCAAATTCCACCTTGCTCAACTCATAATAATACTCGTCGCAATATAATAAGCTAACTTATGCGCAGTCTAAAAGTCGATCGCGAAACCTTTTGATTCAGAAAGGCTCAAGATTTGGAAGTCTTCGCATCAGGAAATAGTCCCTGTTTGTTCCAACTTATTCACTCAACAGGTCCGAGAAAATTAAAAGTTAGTGAAACTATAAATGATAGTAACAACGATTTAATAACCGATAAAATAAGTCGTCTTAATAAGTCGGCTGAACACTTCAAAGATCAATTTTCTTTGGCACATGCGCCAGTTCCAATTCCCGAAGGCGTGCCTGCATCAACAGTGTAGAATGTTAGTCTCGAACAGCATTTTAAGTTAGAAGTACTGGATGCAATCCTATCCCTTAAACGCCGCAAAGCCGCAGACCCTGATGATTTGCTTCCGGAATTATTTAAGAATGGTGGCAATATCATTTTGGAGCTTTATTTAATGAGGAAGTCGTACCACTTGATAATAATGAGTAAACCATCATTCCTATCTTCAAAAAAGACAATCGTACTTCGATCGATAACCATCGTGGTATAAGCTTGATTCCAGTCGTGTTTAGGTTATTTACTTCGATTATCTTACGTTGTCTTAGCATTCACGTGAATCACATACAAGAGAAGAACAGGTCGGATTCCACTCGGGACGAGGTTGTATAGATAATGTTTTTACGTTAAGGCAAGTTCTTGAACATAGACATTTATATCACTATCCCACAAAAGCCGTCCTTCTAGACTTCAAGGGTGCATTTGACTCGGTGGATCGTAATGTTTTATCCCATATATTATCGAAAAGTGGTGTGTCCACAAAATATTTTAAAATTATACGCACTCTCTTCACAAATATTTCTGGTCGCGTTAAGGTCTACAACGAATTAACAAATAACTTTACAACCAGCAGTGGTCTTCGTCAATTTTGTCTACTCTTTTTTGTTTGATTTTATAATCGATGCTATTATAAACAACACTCGTCCACACATTCAGAATGCAGGTGTTGAAGTTTTCCCGGGCGGTAAACTAGTTGATCTTGACTATGAAGACGATATCGTACTATTATTTGACAATCAAGATGTTACCCAGGCCACCTTGAATAGATGAGCAGACGTACTTTCGTCTTTCTGTATGAAATTCTCACTCTCTAAATGAAAAATACTTTTACAGGATCATCCACCTCTCACTCCAACTCTGCGACTGTAGAATGAAGATCTAGACGTAGTTGACAGGTCTACATATCTTGGAAGCTCTATCAATAACTTAGGCAACGTGCCCCACGAGGTGCGAAATAGAATCTCGAAAGCTAGAGTAGCGTTCTTGAAATTTCTTCATTTATGGAGAAACGCGAATATTTCACTTTGCCTTAAAGGTCGTGTTTACAATGCATATGTACGCAAAGTCTTACTATACACTAGTGAAACTTGGCCTCTTAGAGTTGATGATTTTGAGACGCGTACAGGCTTTCGACCATCGTCGTTTTAGAATTATAGTATATTGTTTGTTACCAACAACGAATAACTAACGTTGACATCCGTAGACCTACTTTTGGATTTTCCAATAAGTGCTCCTCGTTAAAAAAACAAATAAGGCTCCATCAACTAGATTGGCTCGGTCACGTTTTGCGTATGCCCTCAGTTCGATTGCCCAGTAGAGCTCTGCTCGCTCATCCAGCATCAGATTGGCGTAAGAAACAAGGTGGCAGATAATAACAAGGCAGAAACAGTTGAAGTCTTTTACAGTAAAATTGGATTGTATAGGACCCACTCGTCTGCCATGATGGGGTCCATGTGCTTATCATAGTTCTTGGTTAGAAACCCTTAGCGATATAGGAACGAATCGAGCTCAGTGATTATCTTGATGCGGATGTCTAGTAGAATCATCTTCGTAACCTTCTTTTCTTCGTAGGGCAAATTTAGCTGTGAGGTTTGGTCTGTTTATGACGTGATACATTGAAAGCCGCAAGGAAGCTGTATTGTTGATGTTGCCTTACCCGAATGCTATCTTGGCTATAATGGTGTTGTGTACAGGTTTAGTTTTCCTCATTTCTGTGAGTTCTCTTGATAAACGTACTCATAGTAACAAAGTATTCTGTCTCTCTCTCTCGTAAATCTCACCAAGAATTTTGTCTAAATTATTATTTCTGTTGTTATATATATTTTTTCTTGTCTTATGGTTATATAGCAGCCAAACATTAGTCAATTTTGGCTTTTGTATGGTTGGGTATGATGATGATGATGATAATTATGATGATGATGATGAATGTCTAAACGTGTAAGTACAGGTCTTATACGGTTATTTTAATATGGAATACGATTGGTTAAATGCGTTTTGCGCCTATCAAAAGCTTGAAAACTTGGTTTAAACATATACAATAATTTAAGTTTTTGACCTAGTTTCGCTCTATATTGATGAAAATCTGATAAGTACGGAAGACATGTATCAATGGGACAAACCGCTTTTAATTATAATCTTTGTGATATATTAACAATAATATATGAAGACGTGCTATACCCAGTAAAAGAATGCAGATATGTATGTTCGTCGCAAAGAATAAAATATAATTGCAATATAAACTGTCATGTGTGTTGTCTTTCAAAGATTGCCATTAATAAACTCACGCTTGTTTAAAATGGGGAGACTTGCATAATTCTGGAATTGACAAAACGATCGCTCCATCATGTATTCCGGGTTTATTTCTTCTACGCGAAGAAGATTTAACAGCATATTATATGTCAAGTGAAATGCTGAGTTCAACGGTGCCGGTTGTCCGAGGCAAATGCGTTTGACAGTATCCTGGCTGATTTTATCATCAACTATGAGAATGACGGTGCCACTGGCGTCCTTACCGCGACGACCAGCCCGTCCTGACATCTGAATGTATTCACTTGCGGTAATCTGAAAGGCAAATATGGAAAAAAAGATTCACAGGATTGATTTATCTGCTATTATTGATCAATGCGGAACTAATAGCATAAGGCAAATCCAAAATATTCATATACGCTGCATTCCCAAGCTGGCATTCATATTTATCAGTAGCAGAACTTATCCAAAGCAACCGGTGTAAGAATTCTCATACAACAAGAACTAATTTAAACCAGTGGTCATCGCAGTGTAGTGCGCATTCAAGGATTCATACGATTTTGGATATCATTGCACAATGATTTGCATAGATCCATGTAACATATAGGCGGAAATATGTGTGTCAAATAATAATAAAATGTACACATTCAAATCAAAATTTTAACACTGAACATGATAAAAAGTTAATATGATTTTATCGGTTTAATTATTCAACTAAACACGAAATATATAACATATGAGCAAAAGAAATATAAATAAATGCATAAGCACAGACATACACAGACGACTAGATCCACCTCGCAATGGGTGTCAGATGAGCTTTCTCCGCTAAGGCCTATTCAATACACCCTGATTGTTGCTACATTTACGCAGAATTTTGTCAACAAAACAGCTTATTTTAAGAATGAAATTAATTTAAATTCTTTAGGCATTTTCACCTAATTGCCAATTCTTAAATAGAGTAATAAGTAAGGATAAATAAGACTACTGTTGCGGATATGCATCGTGCATATAAGTCTACTGGTGATTATTTGGAAGAAGAATAAACTACAATGCGAAGCATAATTTCAACCACACCATATCGCTTCATTTAAAGCGCTTCGTTTCTTTAAACCACAAGTTATAACTGCATGATGAAGCCGAATCAATTAACTACTTCACATAATGAGACGCAGATTTTGGCTGACGAAATTAGTTGCACTATCCGATAAAACATTAGCCAAAGCAAGAGCAAAATGCTCTATATATCATTATGAATTTCTATGATACAATTTATCACTTTTATTAACACCGTCAAAGTAAAAACTATGGATAGAACCGGTGTAAAAATTCCAATTACGAGTTAATTAGCGTTTTCTAGAAAATATAAACTGACCCAACGATAATGATTTCCATCATATTTTCGCACGGATGTGAATAAAACAGTTCTCGCCGGCATATTGAGTCCCATGGCAAATGTTTCTGTTGCAAATAAGCACTAATAAAAATACAAAGCAACAACAAGATATATAGAATGAATTAAGGCAATACAAATTTATTCAAGCAAGTTTTTTGGAGATGTAGTTATGCGATCTTCTTATCCCATGTAAATAAGGATACATTTTAAAATTGCACAAGTTAGGAGCTGCTATACGACACTAGACCGGCTTCATCGTTTGACGGCACCCATTAATTAATTGCAAGAATGCACTATCATCAGCACAGAGGACAATAAAACGATCTTTAGCAACTGATACTTCAAAAGAAAAAAACGAATAATAAGAAAAATTTAGAAAAACAAAAAGTAATACTAATGACAAAAAATAAGAATTAAAAGAACATTGTTAAAGGAGTGATGGTGAAGGGCAGTACCCAGTTTAGATAGACATATTGAACGAGATGACATACATACATTATGCAAACTTGACTTCTACAAATATTAGCATGCAATACAGATACCTCACATTCTTTACTGTATCACTCATTAACAATAATTCATCTCACAGTTAACCCTGCTCAAAGTTTAGATGAATATATCAGATACCTGTGCTCGATGCGATGCCATATCGCGTAGTGTTTCCAACCAAGAAAAATGGTGCGCATGCCGATTCAAGCCAAATATACGAACGTGTGCTATTATATCAGATCTCATTATTGTTCTCTATACCTATTTCTGCTATGTCCACTCTGATTCTTACACCAACCTGGTGCTGGCTAAGAGAATAATGCTCTAGTGAGCAATCAAAATGTGACCGAGTCAGCGCGTTTGAGGGAGACCGATTTGTCTAATGATTAATTGTTAGCCGATTAAAACATGTGTGAACGGATGCCAACGTTGCTTATTAGTTGCTAGTACCTTATATTGTCAATGCTACGCAAACAACGATGGCCTAATGCGAGTGACATCGTCGAACATAAATGACTAAATTTCACAGCCGTATAGCAAAACTGCACGTAAAGGTGTATTGTACACATAGTCAATAAAACAAAGTGAGCTAATTTTGTTGCTCTTTAAATGGCGAATTTCGAATAAAGCCATCCGAGCTTTCACGATTTTAATTATCACTTCATCTTTAGTATTGCTTGAAGTATTGAAACGGTTAACAAGAGACATAAACCTGTCAACTACGCCAAGACCTTCACAATACAGCCACAGTTGAAGTGAGCAGTGAGTGATCCTGCAGAGTTATCTGCAATTTACAGAATGCGAATTTAAAAACAAAACAGGGAAAAACTGAAAATCTATTCCTTGTCTGGGAAGAATCTCGGCTGTTGAACAACACTAAAATATTGCCTGTACCATCAAGATATTCGAATGTACTACCGTGAAGAATCTCCACGCCTAAAATCTGAGCATACGAAAGAGTATATTTTAAAATACCATTACAAATTTTACCAAAATTAGAGAAAGCGAACATCAGTAATGTACAACACTGCTAGTAGTAAAGATATGCGATAATTCATTGTAGACCGTAAAGCGATCAGGAATGTTAATGTAGAGAGAACGTATATTGATTTGAAATTTAGAGAGTTTACCACTTTTGACAGAATATTGAATCCAATAGTGTCATTCAATGAAAAAATAATCACTGTTAAAGCTTCTGCTTTAGTCCATCACTTGATCTACACTAGATTTAATTTGCTGGGCAATATCCGAACTGAAAATTATTCAGAACCGCGTTCATTTAAGTCCACAAATACCAAAAACCACTGCAGAAAAATATTCAGAATCACAGACTAATTCATATACTGCTAAAGCGCAAAAACAGGTTTTTTATGAAAAAGCAACCATTTTAGAAAAAACAAAAGAACAGTTAATCAAATGAAAACTATTATTGTATTTTACTAAAGAAATTTTCGAACTTCTAAGTAGAACTATATTATATATATATATATATATATATATATATATATATATATATATATATATATATATATATATATATATATATATATATACATAACGCATTTAACCTATGATACCATTTTAAATTGCTACTTACATTTATAAGTAACATTCTTAAAATCTTGACAATATCATCTTCTTAAGCTAAAGTATGGAACCGAACATCTAGTCCAGTCCCAAAAGATTGATATCAATGAGATTACATTATGAAAGACAAATGATATTCAATAACCTTTATAAGTCAAATAAAGTCATAGATCCACATACATTGAATGATGTGTATCCATCAAATCTTGAAATAACTTTGATATAACGTTCAAAGTAGAATGATGGACACATGTTTTATACACTAGTTGCAACGAAATAGATCAATCTGCCGTATAACTCTAGTTAATTTCTTTTGTTCTGTTGTCGTGAATTCTGACGGTGGTCTCATTAAAAATAATGACCGAACCGTTGACTTTAGGGGATTTACAAAACGATGAAACATTAGATGTACCGTGAACGCCAATCAATGCACTCTAGCAAAGAAACTGATTAATTAACTACAAACTATATCATGCATATTGAAAAAGGAAACGTCTTTAGAGGCTTGTAAGCCACATTAATGTGGTGTATTTAAGCGTACCTTTAGAAGGCCTTCACAAAACAGTATTTCAACTGTCTCCTTCAGAATTGGAAGAAGTCCGCCATGGTGAATACCTATTCCTTTTTTTAGCAGAGGTAAAACACTTTTTACTTGTGGCAGGTTTTTGTCTTCTGCGGACAACCCAGCGATTGCATTTTCAAAGACTTCGTCGACGATAGACTTTTCAGATTCTAAATTAAAAAAAACAAAACGCAAGCGAAAATGGTTAATGCTAAGATTAAGTTAGATTTTAAGACAAAAGCGGACATATCATATAGAAAACCATCCAATTGCATAACAGAAGCAATACTTAAAAATGCACGAAACAAGAATTAAAGACAACGAACAAAACGCAAATAACAAAGAATAAATTTTGCCTTGAGATACAGAAAACGAGTTCGTAGAATTGATAGCTGAGTGTATTTGAGCAGAAATTTTCACAGTGAGCTAAAATTAGCCAGATCTCAAAATATGCCGATTTAAGACTAAACACAAGACAGGATCTTATTTTAGCAAAAACTGAATTAAATTAATCGAAATCACACCAAGCAGCGCCACATTTGGCCTGCGCTTCCAAATAAAATTTAGGACAGACTTACGGAGTGCATATTTTAGAGATGCACCAATACTTTCACCTGGTGCTTATTGTACCCAACAAGGTGTTAATATCCAGTGTCTTCTATTTTAATTCGAATATTTCGGTATCCTTTATCAAACGACAGCTCACCCCGCAAACAATTTGACAGTCATTAAGTTGCGAATAATAGCTTTTGGTTGGAAACCCTACATGACATGCAATCGAATGGAGCTTACTGGCGATCTTTTTTTAAATTTCCAGGGAAATCATCTTAACTTACTTTCCAAGGTTTTGCAGAGTTAACTGCTAGGCTGGTTTGTGTTTATGAAGCGATATAATGAAAAACACAAGGAAGCTGTATTACTGATTTTGCCTCGCCCAAAAATATCACTTGGATATAATGGTAGAAGTATAGGTTATTTCACGACTGTGTGTTATCTGGGTAAGTAGTTCGAATTAAACTCGGGCCTTCTCTTCCTCATTTACCTTTAACAATTGAAAACATAATTTTTGCCTTTAAATTTTTGAAAATTAATACTTTTTTATTTCATTCATGGTTATTTGGCAGTTAAACATCAGCCAGTAAGGGCTTTTGCACTGCTGTCGATGGAAATGATGATAACATATACTAATAGAATAATACATTTGATGCAGACGTAAGTTTTAAATGCCAAATAGACGTCACATTGAAATCCTCAAGTATTCCTCTTTAGAGAACTAATTTATAAAATATACACAATTGAAGAGATGAAACTATATCTCAATGATGAAATTTACAAGAAATTTCCTCATGAACATCATGAACGCTATAACTAAGTCGCTCATTTCTAGCCGTACTATAAATGGAAGATTATATGTTTCTACATTTTCCAATAAGGGAAATAATACAGGAGATTATAAACGTAGAAGTATGCTTTGTTGTTTAAGCGAAAATTTTCAAGATTTGTGGTTACTAAAAAGTTTACAAAAATAAGCCAAACAACGTAAACTTGCCTACAAGAAAGTCAATTTTCGCTAACTGAAGAGCGTAAATTTCACATTCTTTTTTGCTAAAACTAAACACAATTACGGGTTCCAAATTTCGATGCTTAATGAGTTGAACAATTTGGACAACACTGTCTTCAGCACCTACAATAAGAAAACAAGCATAGCTTAAATAACATAAAACGTAATAACAACAAGAACATAAAAAATTAATTATGAAGCAACATCCAAATGTATTTCTTTTGATTTACTTCCGTCCCTCCAACTCCTCATCATAGTCCATCGCACCCAGCACTAAATTATTAAACAGGGCGTCGAATGCTAAGCACAGTTAGCGTATCGCTATAAAAATAAATACAATGACAGTGGTTCGCTCATCTATATACATTGCTGTTTACATACACCGAATAAATTGGAAAACTACAACAGCAACAACTTGTATGTAGGTTAAATACTGTTTGTTGCGAAGAACTAATAAATATGCAAGTATGTATTAGGTTTTGCGAACCTAGTAACAAATTAGTTCAGTTGTGACCGTCCTATTATTCCACATTCTTCTACCAAATATATAGTGGTTAAAGGGCGTAATACCGGCTCCTACTGATGAGTCGCCAGTAAGCACGAAACGAATGTGCATGAGATTATACTTTCCGTTCATGCTGCCTTTGGTTTATCCTTCTGGTCACAACTGAACTAATTTGTTACTAGGTTCGCAACACCTAATACATGCTTGCATATATATTAGTTCTTCGCAAAAAGCAGTATTTAATTTGATTTACTTGTTTTTAGTGGTTAACTGCCGATGTGTCTAATGAGCACTTTTCATAGTTTAACTAGATGCTTTACGGAGATATTAAAAATTCCATCTATTTATACTAGTTAAAACCCCTGACGAAAGGGTTGACAGATGATGTTTGTGTCAAGGGGAATTTTTTTGACAAAATAAGAAACTGAAAACTAAATGTTATGTATTTCTATGGAGGTAGGACCAGAGAGATATACCACAGTCAACATCAACGATAGAAATAATCTGTTGTATACACGCGTTTCGTGCTTATTAGCGACTCATCAGAAGAAGCTGGTACTACGTTCTCTACCTAGTATACATTTGGTCAAATAATGTGTGATAATTGAACAGTATAATATCATATACCAATGTGTATTCAAGCAATAAAGGAGTTGACTTCGTATAAAATGTTCGACAACGCGATTTCAGAGCCAACTTACTCAATGTAACGAATACCGAACCTGTATAGGCTAAATTTCACAAAAATTGAGAATTACTACTTACGATTACCTGATACTTCAGCAGATACACACCCACTGGCCTTGGTCAACATTAGTTATCTCCTTTCATGTTAATCGAATTTGCCTATATATTTGCATTCTAGAACCCTGATAATTTGTCATAATCATACGTATTTCCTTTCAACATGATAATATTCTTTAAATCAAGTTTGCGAGCTTGATGTAAACACCAATCCCATTGTATTAAACCAGTCGTCGAACAACATAGCGAAACTACCGTCAGTTATGCGTATTGACGCGTTTCGATCTGCCATGATCATCATCAGAATACGACGGAAATCTGACTAGCGAGAATCAAACCATAATGCTTGTATATGGAAATAAAAATTAGATATGCGGATCTCACCTCTAGTAGTCTCGCATACATTGTACTTGAAAGGAAATGCTGGCTGCCAAAAATTTATATGCAGTCATGAACATTCAAACAAACATTAATTGCGAGGGTGGTGGTAAAAATTCTTTATATGAAGTTTGCAAGCTTGAAGTAAACACCTGTAATTGCGGTTTGATCCTCAATAGTCAGTATGCCGTCGTACTCTGTTGATAATCATGTAAGTTTGAGAGCGTCAGAACGCGTGACTGACGGTAGATTGCCTATGTTCCTCGACGACGGGTTAAATACAATGGGATTGGTGTTTATTTCAAACTCGAAAACTTGATTTAAAGAATAGTTTAAAGGTTGATTGCTGGTTATCACACAAGTGTGCAGAATCAATGAATAATTGCTAATTTCCAAGTAACCCGTATGATTGAAGGATCGAAATATCAATCTGCAGATATCAAATATAATTTTAATTGAGTTCATGACTACCATATAAACGAAAAAGAAATAGACTCAATAAATGAACCGTTATCTACGGCGCATTAGTCCTTCAAAACACGCTCAAACAATATTTATTTGAATGATATTTTTCCAGGGTCGTTTTTCCACTTCCACTCTTCGTTTTTTGTCGGAATGGTTGACAATCTAAATATTTTGTGGTGGAAATTAATTTCATGATTAGACCAAGCGTAACGTGTGTTTAAGGGAAGTATGCGCGTTTGTTTCTCGTGCATACGTTTTTGCTTTTTTTTAATTTTTTTTACTGCATTGTTTGTGTGTGCATAGTGTGTTGTAAATGTACAGCTTATATTTCTTGCCAATCCCGTAGAACTTATTTTCTCCGCGGCAAATCTGCTTTTTGCTTGCTCTTTTTTGTCTATGTGACTTTGTTATGGCTTCTGCTGTTGCAAATTTGAAATTCAGTTTCTTTTGTCTAGATTGAGTTGTTCTATTTGTTGAATATCGGTTAATTTTTTATTGACAGCCATTTATATGCTATATTGGTTGATGAAACTTTTGAACATTTAGTAAGTGCTCTTGTTGTTTGTTGCACATGTTCAAGAATTTTTCTGACATTGCTTTGTGAAGAATGAAGAAGTTAGTTGTGTTAATTTGGTGTCCTGTTGGGATTGTATAATCAATAGTTGATGACTTAGTGACTGGCGCTACGTCTACTTATAAAAAAACTTTTGAGGCTGGCGTTGATGGATTCGAATGTGTATTATTTTTTATTTATTACCGTGTATCTGCTATTGCATACATATTAGTTCTTCGCAACAAACAGTATTTAATTGAAAAAAAGCTTGCTTGGATCGAGCGGTCTGTTTTAAAGTAAATGCTTCATTAATTCAGTTGTTGTTTGTAATGTTTTAATACGTAGACTAGGATAAACGTCTGAAAGCTTTAATTTTGCAAAGAGACGAAGTTCATTCAAAACTTCAGATAGATTTTTCAACTGAGCTCCGATGTGATGCATATTTGCGTCACACGTTTTTGCATGGGAAAATCAGAAACCGTGAAGGTGTTCTCTGCTATGAGATAGGCCTAAATTATTCGTTTACTCCGCAAAAGAACAAGAAAGTGTTGAATTTTACAAAATTGTGTTTAAAAGGCATCGGACTCCAGTTCCCTTGCTAATTCATGTGTCAATTTCAAAATTTATTCACATTTTACACCCATGCTTTTATGATAGTTAAATTTGACATGCACAAAACATATATTATCCGGTATGATTTTCCAAAGCAAGTTTCAATTGACGATATTGTTCTTCGCTTCATCTTATCAACTGGCTTACTAATTCTATGGACAAAGTAATTAATTCTATTCGGATAGAGAACAGTACACATTTCAATTACTATAAAAATAGCGTATATATCTGTCCACAATGTTCAATACAAGGAAACGTAAATGCAGTATGAACTTGGTTTAGAAATAATAACAGTGCCGAAAAGATTATCTTTATCCTTCCAAATATGATTTTTATTTTAATAAAGATTACAGATACATAAAATTGAGTGAACAAAAATTAAAATTGGCTAGTAAAAATGAATTCGTAGTGATTAATCATATCAAAGTAAAATGCTCTTTATAGTAATGCATATTAGACTAATTGTACGTTTTGTTAGTTTATACCAAAATTATGCGTATCTTTTATTTTTTAATTACTTCTTCTTATACGAATAACGGTTTCTTTCTTACATTCTACGTTTTAAAGTAGAAAGTATTTCAATACCACATGTTTTCTGAAGGTGTTTTTACCTTATATATTGGCCTAGTTAACTTTCAAAACACAACAGAAAACGCTACCAACCTGTGTGCACTGTCTATGTCTTTGTCGGGAAGCCTACATCCCGCACCTAACATGCTTTACAGGGACAAAATGTGCCAGTGGAACGTATGTTGATAATGTGTCCCATTACGTTATTGCTTGAAAACCATCAACCAATATGTTTGCTGATGAAATTTCAGCTGAGGTTCAATTAGTGGAATAAATATAATTGCGCTCCACTGTGTTATTATAACAGTATAGCTACACGTAGCAAAACTAATAACAATTAAAAGTTTCTAAAATAAAAAAAAACAATTTTCTTGCGTTTGAAACAAAATGAGTATTAAATCAATTTACATTAAAAGGGAAATCTCAGAAAATTGGTTTTAGTTGAAATTCTATTTAAATCATTTAATTTTATTACAATATATCCATATTATTTCATACAATAATTGAACATTTCTTTAAGTCAAGTTTGCGATCTTGATATAAACACCTGTCCCATTGTGTTCACACATTTTTCAGTATAAACTAAATATTGTAGAGTGTGGAAAATTCAGTTCATCCAGTAGACCGGTTTCGCCGCATAGTAGCGGTAGATTGACTCAGTGGTTAGAGGAACAGATTCCGAAGCAAACCTGCCCCAGTTCGAGCCCTGTCGGCGGCAAATTCTGAGCAGTCTGTGACAAATTCCCATTGGAGATGAAGCCGGTCTACTGGATGAATTACCTTTTTTCACTATATAGCTTTATATTGCACTTGCGACGTATTTTTTTCACATCATCGGCTAGTTTTCTACAATATTGGCTCGAAAAGTCCAACGACATAACTAAAAAACCAGAATAGAGTCCAGACTTCAAAGACGAGTCAACGAAAACTATTGTTGTTTTCTGCGTTTCAACAGAAGTAATAGATCACTATTAGACCTACGTCTTAGAAGTCTAAAATTCACCAGATTAAGATCAGTTTTATCACTATTTCGATAAGAACTGCTTGAATAATCTCAATATTAACAAATATGTTCATGTTTCCACTTTAGCTTATAGGGAAAGTAAAATTGTAGAGGTGATTGGCGTAATACAGCTACCGATAGTAAAATATATTGCCTGAAGTTTGAATCGCAACTTCTTCTAACACCAGATCAAGGCTGGTCAAGGCTCAAACTGTTCTACAGCATGTACCCCAAATTAAAATCGTTACATAGTTAAGAACATGAGGACAAGTTACAATTTTCAAAAATTATATTGGCGATTAACAGCGGGGGGTTAATTTCATAGTTAAACCGACCCGTTTGCTTCTGTGCTCTCTTATGCTAAACACGTTAGCCTCAACTAGGTATAATGTAAGTTAAATTGTCAGGAGAATAAAAAATTCTTCGTTAAGATATTTCTGCGAAATCATCAACGGTTGTACAAATTAAAAGCAGCTCTAAGGCTTGGAGTGGGTTTATATTGAAAAATAGAAACAGAAAAGATCACTAAGAAAGGCATAAGCTATTGAGACGTAATATTTCGATTAGAAATGTAATACCAGTTTTGACTACATTCATCAAAAATTATTTTATTCAGGAAATGTATTTGAGAATTAGACTACAACCTTTTTCTGATGATTAGTTGCTTTTCTATTATTATAATCAAGGTTGCGATCTTGAAATACGCAATTCACCCATTAATAACTTACATGTTGTCAGTATAAACTAAGAATTGTATATATTGTAGGAAAATGCAATTCACCCAGTAGACCGGTTTCGTCCTTATTGGGAACTAATCATGTACTGGTCAGAATTTTCCGCGGACTGGACTCGAACCTGGGCACGTCTGCTTCGGAACCTGGTGCTCTAACCACTGAGCCATCCTGCCACACACTACACTGCACACAATTTTCAGTTATATACTAACTAATGTAACCTGGTTAGTCTATTTTTCCTTTAGGTGGAGCTCATATTGCATCCATTTAGACACAAAGTTCCAACTAACCATCCCCAATCTGGCATTACTGAACAGACTCCACAATACATGGGGAAGTGGTATTGAAATGAACATTTATGTAATTAAACGAACATTGGTTGCGCGGGTGGTGATAACAATTATTATACTCAAGGTTTTGTCTTGATATAAGCATCTGACGAATTAAGTACATACATTTTTCAGTATAAACTAAGAATTGTATATATTGTAGAAAAGGCAATTCACCCAGTAGACCGGTTTCGTCCTTATTGGGAACTCATTACGTACTGACCACATTTTCCAGTGATGAGTTCCCAATAAAGACGAAACCGGTCTACTCGCAGAATTGCCTTTTTTACACTACACAATTCTAAGTTTATACTGACGTATGCAAAGAAATTAATGGCCTATATCAACATCACAACCTTGATTATAATAAGTGCTATCACCACCCACGCATTCATTGTTCGTTTAGATGCTTTTCTCTCCAATCTTTCTTTCATCATCCACAAAATTACTGATTACTTAGTTGTACAGCACATAAAATATGTGTAAAATCAAATTCTGCCTGCTTTCCTGAGCAAGACAACTAACGTGTGTCTCCCAAGGTGAGAGCTCTAATTTTGTTTCCGATAAATTATCTATGCATTAAATTTAAAACTTTAAATTTCGCCTGTGTGTGGTTTCGCGCACCTCTTTAAGTTCGCTTCCCGTTTCCAGGTATTGGAGAGTGTAATGTATCTATTTTTTTCAGGCTTAACCAAAATCAAGTGTCGAAATTGATCACATAAATACATTTTTTTCTTATTAATATAATTACATGGCATCATTGATAGAGCTTCCATACTTTTCTGGCGACAATAAAGAATTCTTTAAATCAAGTTTGCGAGCTTGAAGTAAACACCAATCCCATTGTATTTGACCAGTCGTCGAACAACATAACAAAACTACAGCCAGCCGCAACGCACTGACGCGTTTCGACCTTCCATGATCATCATCAGAGTACGACGGCAAACTGACTATCGAGGATCAAACCGCATTGAATATATATGGAAATCAATGTTAGATATGCAGCTCTCACCTCTAGTAGTCTCGCATACATTAAAATTGACTATAAAGAATGCCAAAACAGGCCAAATTGAAGGAATAATAGTCGGTTTATACTATATTATTTATAAAGTTCAATTATTCATATGAAAATTAATAATTATTTCAGTTTATATCAATTTGTTTCAGATAATTAGATTTGTAAAATAAAATTTTACAGTACATTAGAATTCAATAGCACTATTGACAGCAAAATGAATTTCATTATTATTTATCTTCTGTATTTCGAGGTAAATTGTAGAAAAATACAACCAAATGTATATTATCCAATGTAAATTTGGTCCAACAGATCCAGTGCTGACAGTTAGTATGTAAAGGACAAATTGTTCTTCGAGAAATCATCATACCTTCAGATACACAAAACATTTATTACTCGATATGAAATCAATTCGGCTTTGTCCGGATCTGTGCGAAAAAATCAATTTTTGCGAGCATCGACACTAACGCGGGCTTCTAGCTTCTTGGACTAACACACACATACACCCATATATATATATATATATATATATATATTTATATATTTTTTTTTTATATATATATATATACATATATATAAGTGCAATTTTGGAAATTAGTTTAATTTGGACTGATTTTCTATCTAAAAGTAACTTTTGCTATGTTTCATACCTCCATTATCACCAGTTGACAAGACTGAGCAAAAACACTATTGTGTAATTTTAAATTTATTTTTAAAATTCATATCGGGTAATAAAATGCAGCAAGCATTGTCATTAAGTGTGATAATATTGTAGAACTCCGATGTACATTAGCAAAGGAACTCAGAATCCAACGATTTTGAATGACAATTTTGCAAAACTCTACAATTTCCGCGCTTTTCACAGAGAAACTAAAAACTTTAAACTTACCTAAAAAACGAAACCTTCTTCGGTTGTGACTTGCTGGTGCAGAATAGTTGGATGCAAAAAATCATATCCTAGCACATTTAGATGATCTATCCAATATTTTGAAAGCACTTCGTCCTTTAAACAATAATTGATTGCGCGGGTGGTGGTAACAGTTCATTAAAAAAAGTTTTCAAACTTAAATTTAACACCAATCTCATTTTATTTAACCAGTTGTCGATTAACACAAAAAACTACCGCCAGATGTGTTTCGACCTTTCAGGATCATCATACAATGCTGTTGAAGCCCAGTTATCTAGGATGTATACTTTACCAAAGACATACAAACATGAAATTTCGCTGAGACATTTTTTTTCAATGGCAAATACGCAAACACACGAATTGGCTAAATGGTTGACTAACTTATTAAAGCAGGTGAAAGATCAATTATCTTTGTACAGTTAGAAAGTTTCCTTTGAATTCGTTACCAAAGTAGAAAATTTAAAAAAAAATAATTTTATGTCTTCGTTTCCTTTTGGGTTGCTACTTACCAATGTTCCTCTACAGAAAACACTCGAGAAATTATGCCACTATGTACGGGACTATTTCCCAAATTTTAATCTAAATGAAACACAATTCGAGACGTTGGTGTATTTATGCTGTTCAGATATTTATTTCAACCCTAGCTTCCTTGACATGTTGCTCAAACTTTGAACTGACAGGTCGTTGCGCATTAATAAAATATAGACAGTGCAATATACGCATTTAAAAAGCTACTGTACAATGAATAGGAAAATATGCATAGCAATATGGCTATTTAATATCAAATTGCGCATTTGTTCGACAAACTATTTGCAAACATTGTTGGATGATATGCGTAACACTGTTATAATTAACGGTTACCCAACACAATTTATAGGCAAGTATATACCTAATGATATAATAAAATCCGCAATGATTTTTTTTACGACTGATAAGAAACCTACGTATATTCAATTAAAATGTAAGTTTGTATAGACATTGAAGTGCATAAGAGAATGATTTCATTCCACTTTGTCTTTTACATACTTTTCATCTCACGTAATTACGGCAACATCTTCCACTGAACGTCCTCTACGTAGTGTGTAAGGTAACATTCCACTGCAATCTGCAACTAAAGTTATCTATAATCAGAATTGCTCCTGTGGACAATCATATGTTTTAAATAAAGTAAAAGGCTGAATTCACACTTGTCGGAGAACATATCAATCTGGTTGGTGCAAAACACGTTTGGTGTTGCACATAGGTCCATTGGTAAACATTTGATATCCTATACTAATTGCACTATACTGACATTGCGCTTTCTTTATTTAAATAAAATCTAGATTTGCTGGTATGCTTCACTATTTGAAAACAATTTAAATAAGTGTAAGTTGGAAACATTTTGCACCTTGCAATCCAACGGAATAGGCATTCCTTAATTGTAGCCAACCAAGAAAACGTCTGGAAAAACTTTACAACTATTAAGAAACCCATTAACGAATGCCATTTTGAAAGACGAAATAGTGAATCTCATTCATAATGTAGTGCAAGCATAAGAAACTATGCTAATGTTTTGCAGTTTCGCATGAATCTTGCCATAATCTGCGTAGCTAAGTAAACTAACATCTAATGCAGAATAGAGGTGCAAAGTATGCTATTACTTATTTAACTCAACATTAAAACAGCTACATTGACACTTGTTTCACTGGCACCCACTATTATATCCATGGTTATGTGTGGGCGAAACTTGGATGATGGTTGGACTTTAATATTTTAACCTTATTTTAATTAACTTCCTGCTAGGAGTTTATTAAAATCTGCTTTAGTGCAACTCATAGGACCAAACTTCAAGAAGACATGAAACCCATAACACTCAGCATACAGTGATATCTAGTAAGCGATAGTCAAGTAATCTTTTCAGTTTTAAAATAACAAAAAGAAACTTTAAAAAATTATTTCTTATTGATATAGCACAAATGGAAACAGCTAAAGATAATCTATGCATTGATTACAAAGTGGGTACAATGAAAGGCAACCCGCATGACTTACAACTTATTTGGCTAAAACGTAGCAAAACAGAGTGCCAGCAACGATTATTTTGTCTCGTCTACTTGTCACACCACACCTTTTCTGAAAACCAATGTCTAATTTGACATCAATTACCATATTAAAGCTAGCATTGACAGACAAAACCCAAAATACTTCGAAGCATGATTAAAATTATGTGTTTAGAAAAAAATTAACACTTGTCAACGAAAAAAAGCCTGGTAAATTATTGCAGGGAGACAGCCAAAATTAAATCAAATAACAATACAAGCTAAACGCTTTGTGTCCACATACTCCTTTGAAATAGATAGCGAAAAATTTATCATCGCAAAATGTAGTCTTACACAATCGGTATTTTAATGGAAAAAGGAATATTTTATTTCCAAGTTCTAGCTACATTACATTTACCTAATTCAACTATCCTTTCTGACTCATATTCCTGCGTACGTAAGTTCAGGACATTGTCTCTGTTGACCATTCGTTCAAAATTAAATCAATTAAATGACCAGGCTTTATTTAAGGAATTAAATATATTATTGAAAATAATTTATGTTACTATAGTGATTTCATAACATGCTTCAGGACAAACATAATCATTGGCTAGTAACAAATTAGTTCAGTTGTGACCAGAAGGATAAACCAAAGGCAGCATGAACGGAAAGTATAATCTCATGCACATTCGTTTCGTGCTTACTGGCGACTCATCAGTAGGAGCCGGTATTACGCCCTTTAACCATTATATATTTGGAAGAAGAATATGGAATTATAGGACGGTACAATATCCTAGACGAATGTGTAAACCTGTAATAGTGAAGCTAACATAATCTAAAGTCAACGACAATACGACTTCAATGCTAACTCACACTATATAATATATATACCGAATCTGTAAAGGATACTACCACTATGGCCATTGTGTTAGTAACTGATACCTTTTTTGAAATCGATGAGTACCGGATACTAACACTATGGTTTCCGAGTCGGTACATGATACCAACCTGATGGATATAAATTTATGCTAAAGTTCACCTAAATTGAGAATTACAACAATTTCCGAACACCTGTTACTCCAGTTAAACCATACACTCTGGCCTTCATCGATATCAGTTATCACATTTCGCGGTCAGCATGACATCATTCAATTCAATATATTACAGTTAAATACTGTTTGTTGCGAAGAACTACTATATATATGAAAGTATGTATTAGGTTTTGCGAACCTAGTAACAAATTAGTTCAGTTGTGACCAGAAGGATAAACCAAAGGCAGCATGAACGAAAGTATAATCTCATGCACATTCGTTTCGTGCTTACTGGCGACTCATCAGTAGGAGCCGGTATTACGCCCTTTAACCACTATATATTTGGTCAAAGAATGTGGAACAATAGGACGGTACAATCTCCGTTCATGCTGCCTTTGGTTTATCCTTCTGGTCACAACTGAACTAATTTGTTATTAGGTTCGCAAAACCTAATACATACTTGCATATATATTAGTTCTTCGCAACAAACAGTATTTAACTGTAATAATCATTGGCTAACAAAAGGCAAACTCCCGTTGGTTTATTTAACCAAAATCAAATTATCCGCAAAGACGAACACAGTACTAGACTTAGAAATTCTACAATTAATGCAATAATCATAACTATTATTCAGTTCGAAACGCCGTTTAACTTTCCTTCTGCTATTGGTATATACTTGACTCATATATTTTTTTGAACTGTTTATTAAGTTTTATTTTAACAAGATAAATTATTATCATTATTTGATTTGGCGTATATACATCATTATAATTTGTGCGTAGACTTGCTTCAATGCTTCATATACGCGTCAGTATAATATTATACTCTGCTTAATAGACTTTCTCTTTGGTAACGAAAGAGGCATCACATTCTAACGTAAAATTCGTCTTGATATTTATCGATTGTTTTATCGAACGTAATTATACGAACGAAAATGGTGTCATTTAGGGCCACAGTTTGTCGAAACCAAAAGTTGGAGACAGTTGACTGAATGTTTGTAAATTAACATTTACAAATAATTATAAGATTGCATGTATATGAAAAACTGAATAATCAATCGTACAAGTAATGAAGTCATGTGAATATCCATTAAAAAAGTCTGACAGTAATACACAAAAACGCCAAATTAAATTATAAATGTGTGCATTTGAATTATGCCCAAAATATGCTAGCATACCACCAATTTTATTATGATCCATACATACATTATCCAGAGTAACGCCAAAAAACAGAACATCCAAGGCTTGAATATTATTTTACACGGTTACGTGTATGCGGAAAGCAAATTGTGAAAAAATTCGTTTTGCAACAGGTCCATTAATTAAATCAACACATAAAAATTCATAAATATTATTTCAAAATTTTCATTCATTTGTACTACGCCGATGAAGTTTCTGATCGACTAATGGACAAGTCATAGTTTTGACGTCTACCTCTTGTTACTAGGCATTGCTAAAACTTTGGAATTTTTCCACCTTACAATAAATATACCACACATTAGGTTTAGTCATTTCTATGCGTAAAGTTGAAACCATGGTTCGAGTTGGATAAATAAAACATTCTTAAAATTAGGTTAGTGTAATTTGACAAACACTAATCGGATTTTAGTTATCCAGACGCAAACAATTCCAAAACATCCATCGTTTGCAAGAACTGTCCCGTTTCAACCAACTGTCGTAGTCATTTTAGCACACTTTTTATTTGTAAAGCTTACACATCCAAGGTAATGAAATTGATAAAAATGAATGTTCATGATTTAATAAAGATTCAGCAATTGACATGTAAGTTAAGCAAATGCAAGCTGGATTACTTGGGGTGGAAGCCGTAAAACTACTTTTACTTGACTTTTATATGCTTTTCGGTGTGATTTACGTTGGATAGTTTACAGTCGTGTTCTCATTATAAAAAATTTTTATATCGATGTTAATGCCATGCATTCCAATTTCAATCTGCCAACTCCGCTAAGTTAATTTTGACATAATTATGCTGGTCGTCTTGACATATCATCTGGATAAGTGTAAGTTGTAAAATTTGTATAACTCTGGTTCTAACATGGATCAGTGTATTGAATCGCCAAATAGTTATCTTTAAGCATAAAATCGTCTAAATCTGTGATTACAACATTTTTAATGGAGAGTAGATTTGTGGTAGGCTTCAGAGTTACTGGAC
Source organism: Eudiplozoon nipponicum (assembly GCA_029291075.1). Lineage (NCBI taxonomy): Eukaryota > Metazoa > Platyhelminthes > Monogenea > Mazocraeidea > Diplozoidae > Eudiplozoon > Eudiplozoon nipponicum. The sequence continues at coordinate 43,446 of JAQBSW010004688.1, forward strand.
ATTTCCATGGGGCTTTGCAAGCCTGATTCGGTCTTTGTGCATTTATTATTTTTGTAGGATACATAAAAAATCAATACATCATAAATTGCATTTATTATGCAAATTGACCAATGCAAGACAGACTCGTAATAGTAATAATAATATGTTAAAAAGTAACATCGCTTAGTCCGAAAAAGCATATAAATGGAATAATTAATGTATTTTCAACCGTAAAATTGTTAGTGTTTACCTCGAAAGCAAACCAGCTCTCCAACTGTTTCAAGGAGACATTTTCCATCTTTTGAAATAGTTGGCGCGTACTCCCTGACTGCTTTTCCGGCATCGAAAATAGTCCATCGCAGGAATGTCGCATCAAACTTCCTACATCATTGTTCTGCAACAGACTATTGAGAAAACTTTGCCTCTGTGGACTAACCTTTAGTCTGGCTATATGATCAGTAAATATTTTCTTAAGCTTGGCAATATTATTTGTCTCATCTGATGTACCTCCGATTTTTAACACATTTTTATTTGTACTTGACGCGTTTACACTTTCATTGTTATTTCTCTGCGACCTAATAAATTGATTAGGTTCATCTTTTGGTGTCTTCACATAATCTTTCACGCGGACATCAGTGTAGGTTGACTTATACCAGTAGATCACTGTTAATCCCAGTGCCAATAATGCAATCGAGTTAAACTTCGTCGATATCCGCCTTCTCAAACGACACATAAGATTCTATTCCGTGTTTTTTTCGGTTTCAGTTTAAATATTTATAGTTTATTCCACTCCGTTGTTACGATACATTCGAAAGTTTACACAAAAATCCCCTATTTCTGTCGTCTATTAGAGTTAATTGCTCTTAATGTAAATGGGAAAATTAACCTTAATAACGTGTGTATAAATGAAGCAAAACGTATATGTTTATGATTATAATGTATTTTTAAAATGTGTCGTAGCTGCTTATTTTCTAGTTTGAAATTCCGCTATTTGTCAATACAAGACTGGCGCCAAAAAATATGATAAAATGCACATTGTAAGCAAATCAGTTGAAGCATAATAATTCATTTATTATTTTTGACTAATCATGTAAAATAACAAAATATTTGCATGAAAATTTGCCTACAAAATCTAGAATGTGTATGTTTCACTATTAAACCGTCAGATGGCGAAAACTAAAAATTATTTTCTTTTAAATTTTGATATTTCCCCTGTAGATTGTGCTCAGTAGTAATTATGCAGAATGACGGTATTTTAAGTGATACTAGAAGTACCATGATTGACTACAATTTGAATTTATTTATTTAAGCAAGGATTTATGTTTGTGAAATCTTTGACAATATGTGCTTCAAAATTTCTATTAACAAGATATCTGCTCTAATGAATGTATTATTATACATCAACTCGACTTACAAACATGAACGTAGAACGAAATATAAATATGCAGTTATAATCATTTTTACATAGTCCTTGTAAAAAATTAAATTGAGATTTCTGCCATCTTTGGGCTATAATGAACGTTAGTATGAAGAATGTAGCCGGAAAAGTCTGTCGAAATATATTTGGCTAGATTAGTTAAGATTATTTGTTCAAAGTAATAAAGTCAATTCTTTTTTCTCAATCAGCCGGATAAATCTAATGGTAAAAATGAGCGAAACAGTTCTCTTTAACTGTGATTCAAGTCAACCTGGGATTAACGGCACATATCATTTTAGCAAATACCAATTATTTATCTTAAAACAGATGCGCCAAATGAAGAATATTTAGCCCAACAAATCTGCATTAAACAAGTGTAGTTCCTCGATACTATGTAAGATATAAAATTTGTGAATTAACTGCTTTTTTTAATCGATAAATTTTCAGTTACGCCTTATTATAAGGAGAACTTAGGCAATTGTGTGGGAATATACAAAGTGTATATTAATAAATAACTGAACACGAAATCTGTTTGGATTTCAATTTTTGATAGGGAGGAATAGAAACTAAATGATGATCTAATATTGCTGAAAATACTGAATTGAATAAATTTAGATTTCGGCACGGAATGAACTTAATTACGTTTTCTGAAAATTAGAATTTTTATGAAAAGGTAACAAACGGTAAACCGTGAAAATATTTTTGCAAATTATTATTCAATATATCTTATATTTAGCTCATTAAGAGTTATTAAATACAGACTATAAATAGCATATCATGTATTGAACTCGTTAATTAAATAACATTCTGACCGAGACAATTGAAATACCAAAATTGCTTGCGGACATGACAATATGCAATTAAGTATAGCTTTTGCGACATTATAAGTAATTCACATATAAGCGAAATGTAACACAAATATGAGATTCGGAGTTACCATGATGCTATCATGTATTAGGTGTTGCGCACTTAGTAACAAATTGGTTCAATTATGACCAGAAGGATAAACCAAAGACAGCAAGAACGGAAAGTATAATATCGGCACATTTGTTTCTTGCTTATTGGCGACTCATCAGTAGGAGACGGTATTACGCCCTGTACCACTATATATTTGGATGAGGAATGGTGCAATCTCCTAGAAAAATGCGTAAACCTGTTGTAATGAAGCTAACATCGTATAAAGCCTTTGACAATGCAAATTCAACGCTAATTTACTCAATATAATATATATGTACCGAGTCGGTAAAGGATACCAACACTATGGCTATTGCATCAGTTCCCGATACCAACATTTTAATACCAAAAAGGTACATAGTATTAAAACTATAGTTGCCGAATCAGTAGATTTCAATGTATGATATAGTACACCGAAATTGAGAATTAAAACTATTTCTGAACACCTGTTACTCCAGAAATTCCATAAATTCTGGCCTTGATCAATATCAGTTATCACATTTCGCGGTAAGCATGACGTCATACAATTCAATATATAACAGTTAAAAACTGCTTGTTGCGGAGAGCTAATATATATGCAAGTATATATTAGGTGTTGCGCACCTAGTAACAAATTAGTTCAATTATGACCTTGATGCTATTCAAAATAAGGTTGAAAATTTGGACTAAAGAAATTAAGAAAAAATGTGCTTCTAATGAAAAGAGTTATGAAATATCTTATTAAACTGACATTGGCATTAAAATAGATGAGAATCAAAAAGGTAATTTAGTAAACCATGTAAAATTATTAATTAGAAATAGGTTAATGATTATTATTTAAAGCCTGTTTAACGTGATTCTCTCATGAAAATATATACCCTTGCCAGAAGTTTTTGGCTCCGTTAAAGATTATACAACAGGAAGTGAAATGGAAATTATTATAGATATATAAAAATAACCAATTCATATAACCTCTAAATTGCATTGTCATAAAATTTAAGGATATAAAATTGTTAATTTAAAAATTAATAACTGTCTATTATGTCATTGGATTAGTTTCCAAATTATATACAGACTAAATGCATTAGACAATCTGATTTGTGATTGATATTTCTATGAATATTATTATTTTTATAATGTAAGCTATCAAGGGATGGGCATACCTTGAAGCGAATCTATGTCTAACGTAGGAAACTTGCATTTCTCCTCAATTTTAATCTCATTTACGAAATTAATGACAGTGGTCGTGCGGACGGCGATAAAATTTACTTTAATCAAGATTGCGATCTTGATATAACCACCTTACCAATTATGTACACACATTTATCAGTATAAACTTTGTACTGTTTAGTAGAGAAAGGCAATTCATCCAGTAGACCGGTTTCAATATTATTGGAAACTCATCACGTACTGTCCAGAATTTGACACGGACATGACTCGAATCTGGGCACGTCTGCTTCGGAATCTGGTGCTCTGACCACTGAGCCACACTGCCACACTATAGATTGAATGATATTATATTTAAAGCATACATTTTAGATGGAAGCTAATATTCTACAATAATAGAAATGACAAGTGGCGAAATTAAAAGAATTATATTTTGAAACCTCAACAATTAATGCCGTTCCAAATCGGTGGTTACTTCTTTAAATCAAGTTTGCGAGCTTGAAGTAAACACCAATCCCAGTCGTCGAACAAAATAATAAAATTACCACCAGTCGCACGCACTGACGCGTTTCGACCTTCCATGATCGTCATCAGAGTACGACGGCAAACTGACTAGCGAGGACCAAACCGCATTGCATATATATGGAAAGCAAAATTATCTAGGCGGCTCTCACCTCTAGCAGTCTCGCATACATTGAACTTGACTGGAAATGTCGGCTGCACAATTTCTATGCAGTCACGAACATTAGCTGTAAGTAGCTTTCGCCACACACAGCTATATAGACAACACAATTAAGCAATAATTGATTGCGCGTGTGGTGACAATTATTCTTTAAATCAAGTTTGCGAGCTTGAAGTAATCACCAATACCTTGACACAAAATGGTTCTAATAGATTTCTAGCCAAGTCTAAATTTATATTTTCATGCAGAAAAGTGTGAAATAATGAGAATTTAATTTTATCTGTCAAGTATTTTTATCAACCTTAACGGATTGCACCAAAATAAGCGTTCAATTTTTATTAAATTTATGTATCGATTATAGCAAGTATAGAACAAACAGAACCCTCTAACAGATTAAAGTTGTGAGAGGGCATTAAACAGTATGTAAACATTGCCGCCGTGTTTAGTGGACAGCGGTCATTCTGCCAATTAGCAGCTGGACGTGAATGGCAAGTACAACGTCTGAGCACATGTTTATTTAGTTAGTATTGATGTATAGTTTAGTTAAACTTAGAGCGGCGGTTGAAATATTGTCATCTTCACCACAGTGAGCAAAATTAATATCGTTAATAAATTTTGTCTTCCCGCCATTTTACAATGAGAAGGAGAAAAAAATTAAATTAAGAAAATAAAAGTAGGAACTAAATTAATTTTTTTAAGAAGTAGAAATATTATATTAATAATTTTAAACATGGCTATAACACATAGAATTGAGGCAAATTAAACGTCTACAAAGCATCAGCAGGGTCTAGTCCGACTTAGGGCCAGACAAATTCAGCAGTACACTTTCATTTGGGCTTTCACTGTATCACTTCATCAACACAACTACACCTCGCAGCCAATTCTGCCCAACTGAGCACAAAAAGTTGCGAAGATGATTCCTTTGGAAATCTGCAACAATATCGCGTCTGAACTCGACTCGACGCCATATTGCGCAAGCTTTCCAACCAAAAAATATTTACGCGTACGCGGACCGCATCGTGACAGACGGGTCACGATGCCGTGTACTATTCAATAAGAATGTAGTTGACTTTAACTGTTTCTGTTATGTGAACATTTGTCCAACTTGTTTCTTGCGCAAGAAGACCTTCTATTATTTTTAAATTTGTTGTTTGGTTGCGTCACAGCCCAGGCGCAAGGTGGTGGTCTTGTCAGCTGCGCGTGCGGTTGCAGCATCATGGAAATAAAGGACCAGTAAAAGTCTACACGCCAAGAAAACAACGCAATTCTTTTTCATTTTGCGGTGCGAAAAAATTTCACATGGCCTCGAATTTGTTTTCTAGTGAAATTTCTGTAAATCAAGTAATTAATAATAAAAATAATAATAATAATAATAATAATAATAATAATAATAATAATAATAGGTATGTGGAAGTTTCCTTTAAACTTCGTTTATGAATATCTAAAATGTCTGTGATTAATTGCACAGACCAAAATGGATACGTGTATATTAATATAACCTAAAAGTGATATTGATAGTTTTTGTATCGATACTTTGTTCGTTGTCTGGACTCAGTAGATATGCTGATATAAGATCCAAATCTGCATACCATTAGTGTTGAGCTATTTCATTTGTATTATCCTTAGCATTATTAATTGTATAATGATCCTGAATTCTGGATTTATTGAGGGCCAAATGATCACCGCAACGTATTGATTGGATTGCAAATGAATCGACAATGCCAATGGACTAGAACTAGAACGAAAGATAACGACATCCAGCATCTGAAAGTATGGTCTTGGCAGCCTGTAACGTTTTTTACCTAAGGGACAGGATCTAGCAAAGACTGGCAGGCCTCTAGTTGCTATGTGCTGCCGCGGAGTTAATCTTGTAGCGTTGATCTTTAAAAGACAGCCGACAATCTCAGGTACTCGTGAATAGGAGGATTCGAATGAGTCATTGGTCTTGACTGAAAAAAGCAGGCAGTCTTCAAAACTAACAAAGGCACGTGCATTTACATCCATAATTGTTACTTGTAAGTTAGCTTTGGCTGTATCATTTGTCTGCACATACGTTGAATGGAAATCTAGACCTAAAGAACAATATGGTACGTCCGCGACGACATAAATACCCAGGAATACACAATGTAAGCCCAGTGAAACTCCGAGATTAGCCAAACCATGTTATTTGTTTGAATGGGCGTTGGCGGCCTGCAAATATACATCGGTACTGCATGTTTCTGGGAAGATTGATGCAACTAACGATATTACAGCACATGTATCAACCACAATCTCTATCCGACAGAGTGGATCTTTAACAACAATTAATGATGCGGTTTGCTGAGTGATATTTGTCAAACGCGTCGGCCTAACTTTCTTTCTACGTTTAAACAATCAATGAATGCGCAAAATTAGATATGCGGATTTCGCATCTAATAGTCTCTCATGTAAATTTCTATGCAGCCACAAAATTAAACTTTTCATCATTCGCCATATATATATATATATATATATATATATATATATATGTAGGCTCAATGTATGCGAGACCACTGGATATGAGAGTCACATATTAAATTTCGCTTTCCATATATTTGCAATGTGGTTTGATCCTAGCTGATCAGATTTCCGTCATACTCTGATAACGCTCATGGAAGCTCGAAACGCGTCAGTAGGTGTGACTGACGGTAGTTCATTTATTTAACTTGTTTCTGGTTTTACGTTCCGAATTGTTTGCGTCCGCTGTCCACCTTGTCTTGCCAGATATTTTGATCTCCGTGTATGGAGATTTTTTCAATTGAAAGCACATCACACACACACAATTGACTATCAATATATCAAGTGGAAACTTTTTGTTTAAACTGCCCCATTGATGCTTATAACAGTTAAATTCTGTTTGTTGCGGAGATCTAGTATATATGCAAGTGTGTATTAGGTGTTGCGAACCTAGTAACAAATTAGTTCAGTTGTGACCAGAAGGATAAACCAAAGGCAGCATGAACGGAAAGTATAATCTCATGCACATTCGTTTCGTGCTTACTGGCGACTCATCAGTAGGAGCCGGTATTACGCCCTTTAACCACTATATATTTGGTAGAAGAATGTGGGATAATAGGACGGTACCGTCCTGCATAAGATTATACATGTTGTTAGATCTTTTAAGCATAACGTATTTTTTATCAGGTAAGTGTATGTCAAATTGGTCTGTATATTTGTGTGCATGTGTACACTTTTGGAAATGAGATTACAGTGATTTAATTACAAATACTGATGACTCACTAGATAAGCGTACGTCATGCCCGTGTGTATGTCTTCTCGTTTGTTTTGGATTGAGGTGTAATCAGTTAATGCACGTGTACACTCATCCCAGTGAAATTGCAGCGATTTAGTAACATCTGACTAGTGACTAGATAAGCGTTTTCCACGTCTGTGTGTTTGTGTGTATGTGTGTGAGCGTTTTCTTAAAACTGATGAATAATCTGTTACATTTTAACAATAATTGATTGCGCGGGTGGTGGCAACAATTCTTTAAATCAAGTTTACGAGCTTGAAGTAAACACCAATTCCATTGTTGATAACCAGACGTCGGACAACATAACAAAACTACCGCCATCCGCAACGCACTGACGCGTTTCGACCTTCCATGATCATCATCAGAGTACGACGGCAAACTGACTATCGAGGATCAAACCGCATTGATTATATGGAACACATTTAGATATGCGGCTCTCACCTCTAGCAGTCTCGCATACATTGAACTTGACTGGAAATGTCGGCCGTCGTACTCTGATGATGATCATGGAAGGTCGAAACGCGTCAGTGCGTTGCAGCTGGCGGTAGTTTTGTTATGTTGCTCGACGACTGGTTAAATACAATGGGATTGGTGTTTACTTCAAGCACGCAAACTTGATTTAAAGAATTGTTACCACCTCCTGCGCAATCAATTATTGTTAAGGGTCGTAATCTTTTTCTTTGTAACCTGTTAACGGGCCACCGTGGAATTCACATGCGGTACCATCTTGACACGTTTTTATACTATGATTTAAACAACGCTGGGGTGCACCAATCTAACTGTGGGTGATTGGCTGATTTCATGTAGGCTAACCTGTGCACATTATTTTGATAACATTATGATGAAGATCTGTGACGCTGCCCTCGATTTGATTGTGGCAGTGACCGGACGATTGTTACGATGACTAACGGGGATAGTTAACACGATGGGATGCCAGGTGGATCTGAATTATTTCTCTGAGCTTAAATAAAACACATTTGGAATCTCTCTTTCTCAATATACATTGACTTTGCCGATATTGTGTCATAAATCCTACCATATCAGCACTTGAGTAATGGGGCATTTTATCACAAAATAAAATTATCACGAAATTTTGAAGTTCTAGATATTGAAAAGAAGAATAAAAACACAGATTTATTGATTAGTTCTCTAACAAATAAAACGTACAATGTTTATTAAATAAATGCTATGATTCAAAATATGATCAGCATTAAATTGCAGATTTTAATTTTTTAAATTACAACTGCAATATTTCTTTCAGATTAATGACGGTCCTATTATAATTTACTATGAAAACACAACATAATTTATTGGCATATGAAAAGAAAATATTTCTTTACGTTTTAGACAAATGCTTGTCTGAAATATCATATCTTTGATATAATTTAGGCGCTAAATGAATAAATTCACGCAAAGTTTATTTTTGTTATAAAATAATCTTGAAAATCAGATAAAACATCAAAACAAAGTTTATTTTTTTCCCGAAAATCCACAAAAATTTTATTATAAATATGCTCCCACCCAGTCAAAATTAGCAGCAGGGAAGCTCAGTTCTTGGAGCACCAGATTCCGAAACAGACAAGCCCATGTTCGATCACTGTCTGTGGCAAATTATGGACAGTAAATAATAAGTTGCAAACAAGGAAGAAACCGGTCTGCTGGATGAATTGCCTTTTAATACACTTAAAAAATTCTTAAGCTTAGCATGTTCAAAGTAAGCATGCCCGCACCCAGTCCAAATTATCGTGCAAAAATGAAAAATTAAAATGATCGTAAAATACTGTTCTCGAAAAAAGAGTTATTGAAAATAAAGACCATTCGTTATTTTGCATTATGAATACCATTAAACCTAACTGTCAATCAGAAAATCTTTTTCTGTACATGCAAAGTATGATTCTCTAAAAGGGACCGTTTATTTCATACTTAAAGCAACTGTATATATATATATATATATATATATATATATATATATATATATATATATATATATGTATATATATATACATATATTTCATACATTAATATTTTCATTTTAAATGATGAGATTTCAGTAACAGCCTTATTTAATTGCAAATAGAGTTTAACAATTAAAAAATGATAAGATTTTGCAAACATCTATGGTGTATAGATTTTTTATAACACGATTAATTTAAAAAGGGAGAAAAAATTTTTTTTTCAACAAATGACTAATTCGACTTGTATAAATTCATTGAAATAAAATATATAGCGAGTATACTTATTGCTACGGAGAATATTAAATTGTCATATCCAATTATTGATCAGATGAAACAAAAATTGAAGGCAAAGCTGTTCAAATTAAGTTGAGTTAAAAGATATCCTGTGAACGATCTAAAGCAGTGTTTAAGTATTGCCCCATTATTTAATCAGATCAGTTTTATCGTTCGTTAAGAATCCATCGTGTCATCGTTTCGCAGGACTATATTTAGAAAGTGCTTTGTCCGTCGCACTGGACAAGATAACTAAGAGATACTATTGAAATAAAAGCTAGAACGGACATATTGCATACTATGACGGTCGACAATCTCGTTTTGATTAAGTTAGAGTAAATTAAAATTATTTATTCTGAACAGAAATTGGATTAATAGAAATCGTCTATGTGACAGAAACCGTACAACTGTTAAACGAGGAACTACCAAATAAAAAAGGGTACATAATTCGCTAAAAACAGGCCATGATATAAATTGGCGCATCGACAATGCAAACTTATTGCTAAAATGGATAAGAAAACTATTGGAGTCGAATCTGAAGCAAATAAAGTGAATGCAACGGTGAAAGAAAAATCTGCATTTCCATTTTATTTTGAGGTAACCGGAAATTCATCAAATCGCTGTTTAACTAAACGTTTCTTAGGAGAATCAGCATAATTTGCAGTAATAATGCGACCGATTAATTTTAGTAGAGAAATATATAAATAAATTAATAATTATGCAATGTTTGTAAATCAAATCTGACTCATCATTCGTTACATTCAGGTGGAAATAATATTTGACATAAAAGTAATTGGACAGCACCTCTACAAAGCAAACTTTGAATAGACCATAGATAAATTTATTGAACAAGAATCTAAAGCAAAAACATTGCGTGCCGCGGTTAATGGAAAATTATCATATTCACTAATTGTTTCAATGAAATTAAATGACAGCGAACACTTTTTGACTGAAATTGATTTAGGACAAATGCATATTTGTCAGAAACCACGCAACCGATAACGTTTAGACGTGGAAAAACTGAAGCAGCCTATCAGCACAGCCATATTTATAAATTAGATCTTATTTATCTCATATTACTAGCTGGCCATGCTGTCATTTTGAATGCATGTGCATGGAATGCGTTTTATCGACGCAATTGTTTGGCTTGATTATGCTGGTAATCTATTCAAAGTAAGTAGAAAGCGATTATATTGCAGGTTAGCGCGGTTAAAAAATCGTCATAACATTTTCACGACAGTTATATGGAACGAAATGAAATGTACCAGATTGCGAAGCAGACGTGCCCAGGTTCGAGCCCTGTCCATGGCTAATCCTGGCCAGTACGTGATGAGTTACAATTTGAAAGAAACCAGTCTACTGGATGAATTGCCTTTTCATTAACATACAATACAAGTTTATACTGCAAATTGCATGTACATAATTAGTCTAGTGATAATATAAAGACCGTAACCTTGTTTATATTGACTGTTATCACCACCTGTGCAATCAATGTTAGTTAAATTAAAGAAATGAAACGCTGTTTATCTGAAATTATATAATAGACGCGGTTAGCTGACGTCTTAGATTTATAGAATATTATGGTAATTTCTAAGTGTTGCTGAGCGCGTGAATTTTTTAAAATATAATTACGGAATATATTATTCAAATCCTTTCAAAACAATTAATATTTGAGCGATAACCTTATTCTTCTTCTTCCACTTTCAATCAAAACAAGAAATGTTTAATATATAAATGAATTTTTAATAACTCCGAATTTATGGCATAACTTTGGTAGGTGGATTGATTTTAAATACGATAAAAAGCGTCTTTCTAACTTAAACGATTGACAACATTATGCATTAATTATACTAAAACGACATCAAGAGCGAATAGGCTAAGCGTAACGGAGGATCAAAATAATCTTGCACTTTACTCTCTGGAGTAAATGTTAAAGAAAGAAAGCGTGGTCTAACGGAATGAGTATTAAGAGTAATAATTTTTGCACCGTAAATATTGTAAATGATTTTAGTTTGAGGAAAAGATTCTAAAGCAGCGCATAAGTATTGTCACATTGATTAATCATACCTAGTTCTTCCGCGTTTGTCAATCGGCCAAGCTGCAATTTTCCATCGACGTTTGCAGATATCACTAGGATAGCGCGGATAAGTTTCTATATTATATCGGAATTTTATTGAATTAAAATAGAAAGCGATATTGCTAAATTTTGTTGCGGTTGAAATGTTGTCACGTTCACTACTGGATTTAATAACGCTATATAAAGGGAAACACTGTTCTACCGGAAATGTTTAAGGATAATCGATATTGTCAACAGAGCACAAACAAACGGTTGCATTTTTAGCAGAAGAACCTATAGTAATGTATGCATACGACCCCATTAATAAAACAGATCTTGGTCACTATTCATTGACAACCGGCCATGCTTACATTTGGCGTGTACTCTAAATAAATAGCACATGTCTGCGGGAATTGTATGATTAGTTTATATGGGTAATCAATTGATAAAATGACTAAGGCTGATGTATTGCGTGCCATGGTCCAATAATTGAGACGGTAACTTTAACTGGAATTACAATAAGGGAAATCTTTTCAGGTGGAGGACAACGCGACGTATAAAATTTGAAAGAAAGGGATCTAAAGCGACGACAATTTCTTGATCAACTTAACCAATCCGGTCTGGTTCATCAGTCACTTATATCCGGCATGCGATCATTTATAATATACTTCAAGCTAAAGCGATTCAAATATCAGCAAATCCAGTTTTTGAATCAGATAAATTTCATGAAACTAATACTCCTTAACTCATATGTTGAATTTCTGCGATTTTTGTTCGCGGATTATTGCTTTGTATTATCAGTTTCGCAAAGATACAATCGATCCCCACTTCCAAGTACGCATCCATTTTGTCTTCTTTTTGACTGGGTGCAGATTCGTTCCTTTCTTTCGAGGGCTTCAGCATCGTTAATACTAACCACTGGAATTGAGTTACGATCTAATCTTGGTACAGTCAACGAAGATAAGATCGTAACTCATTCCAGTGGTTAGTATTAACGATGCTTAAGCCTTCGGAAGAGAGGGATAAATCCACACCCAGCCAAAAAGAAGTCAAGATCGATGCGCACTGCGCAATCATCCAAAACATATCTATTTAACTCAAACTGTTTAAGGTGGAAGCAGTTTAATTGACAGGAAACATGTAAACGGTATCATTTTCATACAAACAAACAAATTAGCGTTCCGGTATGTAACCGGGAATAAATCAGATCATCATTCATTAAATAACGGCCCATCTACTATTTGGAATGGACGTTAACGTTTAACGCATAGTAAAAGCAAATTATTTACCAGATCGTACAGCCTATCAAATTAAATAAAATATTAAGCCACTATAATGCGTAAAACGGCGGTTGAAAGTTGTGCTTGACCACAAATCGGTACAGTAAAATTAAATGAAAAGAAATGCGGATTAATTAAAATTGTTTCAATAGAATTAATATAATAGGCAGAAAACATGCTACCAATAACAATTTGAAGTAATGAACATAAAGCGAGATAAAATTATGGTAAGTTTAGTAAATCCGATCGGATTCATCAGTCATTCAAATACGCCCCTGTTACCATTTGACTTAGGTGTAGACGGATAGCGTTAGTCAACAAAGAATGTTGACTACAATATTTTGAAAATAATACACCCTAGGGCAATTAAATATTCATCAAGTCTGCCACTTGGCACACTAAAAGTAAAAGAAAGGTAACGCAGTTTTAATAAAACTATTTTCGGCAAAGCAGTATATGCCAGAATAGAACGTCGTAACGCAACATATATGTACAAATAAATAACTCAAATTTGGCTCATCTTTAACTGGAATGCGGTTATGCTATCATTTGACCAGAAGCTAAACCTGTAGAGTTTTTTCAATGCTAAAGTTTGACCACTTTAAATAATCAGGAAAAGGGCATCAGTGGTTTAAAACGCACACGTTAAAGTTTCTCTGGCTTGTAACCGAATAGAAACTTTTAAATGCTAAATATCGACTAGATTGTAAGAGAGGTTTATTAAAACAAAATCTTTTGAGAAAATATTGTATGCTACTACTCAGAGCAGTAAAAGTAAATGCACCGTATGGTATTTTAATTTAAATTAAATTAAAAGAAACAGTGTAAGTAACCGAGACCAATCCTCCGAAAACATTACGCTGAGGAGGTGGAATCGTAGCATTCAAGTATGACCACATTAATAAATCGAGTAACTCACATTTGCCATAAGTTGTTTTTTTTCCCGAAAATGGGACTGGAAATGAAGTCTCAAAAATTCGGAATGCAATCGGAAAATCTGGTTCCAACGTCATTTTTTGACGAGCAGCTGATGGAAGGCGTCAAAAGGAGGGCACAATCAAGGCGAAAAATCGGTGCATCTGGAAATTTAAAGAATTCAAGATTTTACCGAACTACGAGTGCTATCAATTGTCCCGCACAAGGAAAGAGCGGAAGAATTAAATATATTTGCCACAAATCATTCCTTCGAAGATATTTATAAAAAGAGGTAGAATAGCCGAAATCAAGTGTGACCACACTGAAAAATCAGGCAACATGCGTCTGTCATTTCAAACCGGGCATGTTAAATTCTGTCAAGATTCTAGGCGCATAGATTGTTGTCACTGCAACCGTTTCAACAGTTTATACATTGAATAAATTGATTCGAAATACTGTACATTAATGTTGCGTAGTACAGTGATTTAACAGTCCTCATTTCTTCTTCACGATACAGTAAAATCTAACTACACCGGGACGCTGATAACTGAAGTTATTTTGGGTTAAATACAGTATGAGAGGCGGAGGAGAACATTCCACAGGTTTACTTTGAAGAGAAATACATAAGGAACGTGTATAAAATTTACCACATTAATAAATCAGACCAGTTGTACGGGTCATTGATCGATGTGCGAATTTCATAATACGTAAATTTATTTTTAAAGCAAATTTATAGTTCCCAGAATGACGTGTGTGGTGAACGACAACGTTCAACCCTAGGTGCAACGGTCTGGTTTCAGGCCTACATCGCGAATTAAAGCCCGTGGTATTTGCACCTCGCGAATAATCCAATTGGCTTACCGCTCTCTTGTTTGCCCTAATTGGCGTGCGGTCACAGTGCTGTGATAGTATCGAAGCCTCGGTTAGGCATGTTACATTTCGTCATAATAATTAACTACACACAGATCTCATGAGTGGCGTCGGGATAAGTTAAGCTCCAAGATTGACAGCGTTTACTCAGCAGCTACAGCATGTGCTAAACTGTCTGCGTCCGTGACCCGCTAGAAATCACCATCCGCCAGTTTACACCTTCAAGGCCAAGGATATACGCAAGCTAGCTTATGTACGAGTGTGTGTGATGCAGTTTTAACTTAAGCCAAATGAAAACCGGCCTCATTCGATAATCAAGCAAAGACCTTAATTTTCGTTGTCGATTACAATGCAATTCATAAACCCTAATAAATTAATCGATTGAAGCCTGCATTTTTGTAATTTATTCGGACCCCAGTTATAACAGGAACTATAATTACGATCAAGAACAAGTGTCATCATCTGGTCAAAATTAATGGAGAATGTTACAGCATAAAAAGCAGAGTAACATGTTAAAAACAACTCCAGATTATACTCTAAAAACGGGAAAAAGACTTCATCCGCGAGTTTGATTTTAACTTGAGGCAGACGACGTCAATTTTGACGACGAGTGATGTAACGTGGCACAATATACATTGGCAATTCGGCATACATACAATAAAGCACATTAGTGAATGAAATTGTAGGTAATTGAATGTTATACTACGTTGTTACTTTTACAAATAAGTAGCTTGTTGTTTCGACAAGAAATTGGCTATTATGATAATAAGCTTAGCAATGTTAACGATTATATTGATAACGATAACAATTATTATTTGTATTATTATACTTTTTGTTGTTATATTATTATTAATAAAAATAACAATAATATTATTAATAAACTAGTGATTCGAAATCAAAGCCTATCTGTCTGTGTTGGCTATCGGCCTCCGAATCTTTCAATAACTGACGATATTCGTGTGGCAAGATGTTTCTTCCATTGTTCCATCAATACATCATTCTGGGCGACCTTAACCTTCCCCTTGAAAACTGGCACAATTAAGCATTATAAAACCATCCACCATTTCGGCTCTACGCTGACAACTCACTGAATCACTTTTTGCAATTACCTTCACGAGGTGACACCAACTCGACTGCGTTCTCTCAAAGAAATAAGAGACCGACGTAAAAAATCGAAAGACCTTTCCTTATCTGGAAAATTTCAAGGTAATCTCTTTCATCTCTCTCGTATTATCTATTCCAAGAACGAATATACAAACAGCAGACTCTAAGATACCATTGATTAGAGAGATATAGTCAACTCATACAGTATTTCTTCGTTATTTTCCCGTGTCCATAACATCATATCTTCACACTTAGCATCTGCGAACTCTAGCCAGTAAATATGCACGACGAACATGTTAAACCCATTGCTTAATGCGCGCAAAAACCTTGTATATACGTCAAGATTACGCATCTCATCACTTTCCTGCGCTCTCGCACTCCGATGTATTGATAAACATATTGAACTAATAGTTAACAGACTGGCGCTCGGCATCGAAAGACTCATTCCGACAACTCCCAACTTCGTAATTTAAACGCTATCATAAAAAATCAACCGTTCCATAAGTCAGAAAACGCAAGAATAAACTTTTCTGGTACGGAAGACTCTAGCTTTTTGGAAGACAATATCACGCAAAATTCTGTTACATTTCCATCCCATCTACTGAGATGTTCGATAGCGGTGATACCGAGAATCTGGATCAGCTCAACGTTTCATCGGTTATTGTTGTTCAAGCAGTCAAGGACTGGCGAGGATAAAACCGCACTGCATATATACGGAAAGTAGTAGTCTCCCATACATTGTACTTGACTGAAAAATTCGGCTGCACAACTTTTGGTCAATCGTGAACATTAACTTTTTGCAGCTTTCGCCACAGTGCGTGAGACTGGCGGTGGTTTTGTTATGTTGGTCGACGACTGGTTAAATTCAATGTGATTGGTGTTTACTTCAAGCTCGCAAACTTGACTTTAATTATTATTTATTCTCAAAATAAGAAATGATGGCAAAACAAAACAAAATTGTGTCATGACGATTGACCGGTGATTGTAAACTAATAAATTTTAATTAAAATAAGTTAAGTTCCAATAAGATAATGAACAAAATTAGCCACAAACTACAGACTATGTTTGGGATTTCTTACGCGCTTTATATGTCGAACAATTTAACTTAACCTTTTTAGTTAGGACGTTTGCTGCCTTTTGTACGAAATTCAATTAAAACGGGACGTATATTGTTATTCACTCTTAGTGATTTTATTTTTCAGATTAGTTTGCCATCCAGTATAACAATGATCTTACGATCAACCTTTTCTATGTAAAAATTTGCATACTTCAGACTCGGATTAAATTTACTGATTACCGACTTACTCACGAGAGTAACAGTCGATAATGAATAATTCTTGTAGTCTTCCTAAAGTCTACTTCCTAATTTGTATGACAGTTAATATAAGACTCCTTAATGTTAATTCTTTTATTTTACCAATTTTCATGCGAAAAGAAATATTTGACTTTTTTTTTAAAATGACTATATTAAACGTAATAAGTATAAATATCTCTTTAGAGAGGTAATATCGTAAAATCTTATGTTTATTGAAGCGAATTAAACATAAACGTCTGTTCTCATGAGTTTTTCTGTTTATAACGATGATATATATTTAATTGTACCCTTTGCATGTGCAAAAATAAAAAGACATTTTATCAGGTACAATAAACACTTCTTTCGCATATTCATCTCAAGTATCTACAAATGAACATCTCTTTATATATAAATTGAAAGACAAAACAAGATTGAAATAATTAAACATGGAGAGAGTGTGAAAAAGAAAACCAATCAATTGCGTGTGTCACCTCCAGTTTAAGCTCAATGCCTAAAGATGTAAATGACACAAAACTGCTGTAATGCAAATACTGTGCAGACCAGTTTGGTTTATGGTAAATTGTTCTATTTAATTTTCCATTAGTTTCTCTCTATAAGAAAGTCAGACGATCATCTATCTCGTGCTCTGACGTAAAACAGATATTCTTACGTGCTTCGTTAAAACGTTTAAGTAGTGTTCGTGATTGCGACCTGTTCTTAAGTATAATAAAAATATCATCCACTTATAGTATGGACTGTGCAAATTTACTTCTGTCACTCTGTAATGGTGTGTTCTCTGTGTGACCTAGAAAAATCTGAGCCAACACTGGAGATAAGAGTCTCCCCATTGCCACACCATTAGTCTGTTTACAGATGCTTCCATTAAAACAAAAGCGTACGTCTTTTGGGCATAATAATATAAGCTTGCATAGATTGTGACCTGGCACCGGCGATGGTAATATGTCGTGTTCTACCGTAAACCATAATCTCTTGCGTGTTGGCAAGATCATGTGTCCAATATAGGATACAATAAGGTAACACAGAATTGCATGTCAGTATATTTATTTTAATATGTATGGATTTTCTCGCCCATAACTGTAGACCGGACATACAATTAATTTGGATAGTTAGCAAAGCATTTCGACATGCCGTCGTAAGGAAACAGCGAATTTGTTTAGAGAGTCGTTTAAAATTAAGCCGAGAAATGGCATTAAGAATGAGACAGCTGTGGAAATCTCACTAGGCTCCATTTGGTGCATATCACTACCTAATGATAGAAAGTAACGATTGCATAATCTCAAACTGGAGACTAACTCTAGCAAATCACAAGATCATTGGATTAATATTAGATTATATATAACGTTAGAGATTTACTATATTTTGATAAATTTTAGAAATATTTGTGTCTATTTTTTACAGTTATTCACCTGTTATCTTATTGTATCTTTTAACTTAGTGCTCTTATCGTGTGTAACACTTAAAAATGATCCTCAAAGCCATTTGCCAAGCTTCCTTGCAATATTTACTAAATATCACGTACTTTACTGAATGCGATTTATTTTAATAAAATTAATAACCTGCATGCTTCGTTTAAGTTTATTTGACCTGGCCTACGTTTAATCCTGGAGTTTTTTTAATTAAATCGTCCTACTCTCTAAGCTCAGTAGCGTCTCTATTTACGTGCGCTAACACGATATGAACAAAGTTTTTAGTCTCTTACTTGCTACGAATAAATAAAAAATTCCGTCCCTGTAGTTTAACTTACTTAGATAAAACGAAGATTTATGCTTATATAGAAATAGATAAGCCTATCAGCTGTAACCCCAATATTATAATCAAAGTTGCGATCTTGATATAAGTGCCTGACCCATTAATTACTTACATATGTCAATATAAATTAAGAATTATGTAGTGTAGAAAAGGCAATTCAATCAGTAGACCGGTTTCCTCCTTATTGGGAACTCATCTCGTACTGACCAGAATTTGCCGCGGTCAGGGCAGTATGTGATAAGTACCCAATAAGTACGAAACCTGTCTACTGGATGAATTGCCTTTTCTAAACTATATAATTCTTAGTTTATACTGACATATGTAAGTATTTAATGGGTCAGGTGCTTATATCAAGATCGCAAACATAATTATAATAATGTTTATCTTCGCCAGCCTAACCACTGCTTGTTTAATTGTAATCCCAAAAGTTAAAATGTGAGCAGGCATTCGTGTGTATAATCGCAAGTTCTCACTTACGATGCAATTGTGCCTACATTCGGTTTGACAAGTTGAGAAGTAAAGTAGATTTTAATTTAATAATTGTTGGTCATAAAAGGTTTCAGGTAATAATTCCAACATACTCATAGCAATTTTCTTGCTTAAGCGACTATTCTAGATCCGAGTGTACAACGGAAATTTTGTCAAGCACATCTATTCACACTGTAACTTGTAAGATGTTGGTGGGCGTTTTCCATGCGACTTAGTGCTATCTGGTAAAATTAAAATTGGAACGTGTTTTTTTCTGAACGCTATATACAGTTCAATAGTTTTTATCTATACCCGTACAATATATCATTACAGCTTTCCATGTGCTGCTTGAATGATGAAACACAATGACAAAATGGTAAACAGTGTCAATTAGAAATTATTTATTACAAGTTCACGCTTCTATTAAATAAATATGCATTCTCACTTATAAAATTTGGTAAAATATGCTTAGTTGTCAAGTTACAGTTATTTTAAATCA
Organism: Eudiplozoon nipponicum; assembly: GCA_029291075.1. Taxonomy (NCBI): domain Eukaryota; kingdom Metazoa; phylum Platyhelminthes; class Monogenea; order Mazocraeidea; family Diplozoidae; genus Eudiplozoon; species Eudiplozoon nipponicum. The sequence goes on from JAQBSW010004688.1 coordinate 63,379, forward strand.
AAAATAGCTTTACAGTTAAATGCATAGGTAAATAAAAGGCAATTTTGAAATCTTAATACAGTGAAGCAGATTACTTTGAGGCAGTTCGTGTATTTATTTATTTCGAGAACACTTTAAAGGATTAAATTTTTATTCAATGAGAACACCAACGATCTGTGATTGAAGACGGATAACTTGTTGATTTGAGTTTTATTATTTTGTGTATGTGCTTTGTGGCTTCCTGAATATCACAGAAATACTAGTTAAGAGAAAGGCAAACTAAGGAATGTATATTTTAAGAAAATTTATTAAGAGAATTTTATTCATATTCGCAGTGTACTGTGCGATAATCTTTCTTTTCATTAAAATTAACCGAAATGGTCAAAAAATCGTTCAAGCTAAGGAAGGAAGATCTTCGAACGAGACAAATGTGATTACGACAGAAAATGCCAGATTTCATGAAAAAATATTAAATAATCTGACAACAAGTCATCGGATGTCGAAACCACTTTCTACGACAGCCAAAATTAGGCATAAAATGACAACTTCTATCAATTTGCTTAGAAGAGAAGGCAAATTGAAATTTGAAAAAGTGGTCAATAATCATATTGCAAATTTGAAAGCCGTTCCAAGCAGCAAACGCGTCATCGATAGTCTAATGCAGAAAAATATGGCGGAGTATCCTGGACGAAAATCGTGTGCTGAACTATGTTCCAGTGCTGAGGTGTCCGAGGCCGAGTGTCGTCCTTTGTTGCAGACCGCAGCCAATGTATCGTTAGCCCAATTGAACAGCTGGTTTTCTTCAAAGGTAATTGCTAAAAAAATACCAGGTTTTACAGTTTCTTAAGCAAGCTATTTATTAAATTGGTCAGAAATGTTTCCAAACTTGATTTGGCGGAATTTTATATCATTACTCTTTGTAAGACTATCATACTACTGTCGGACGATTGTATGATGTACAGTTAGGGACGAGCAACGAAAATTGCATAACATCGTTAGGCAGTGGATAATGGATACTTAAGTAAATTAATTACTGCAGAGTTCTATATGAGCCCTCAGTTGACAGATACCAGAGTATAAGATAAAAAGGATAAATGTTATTGATCAGTACTATAAAATTTATCACGAAGCTAATTTTAATTGACTATTCTTCGTCTATTGACAGAGCTAGTTGCCTATTTCGGTTCGTGCATCCGTCGCTACACTCCATTTGTTAGTGCTGTACATTAAACGACATCCCAACGCTATTTCATTCATAATATCCTCTCTTGGTATAATTGCAATAGATTTACTAATAAATCTCGTCAGTCCCTTACAACTACATATTGCTATACATCTACTGTAATCGCAGTTAAATTTGTGGTCAGTCTCTACTGAATGATGAGCAAGAACAGATCTAGTAACATGTCAACACGTACACGCACTTCAGTTTTCTTATCTTCTTTTATTAATTATGCGCAAGGTTTCGCCCATAGTAGCATTCTTCAAAAAATTTCCTTTTATATTACTATTCATTTTATTGTATTATTGCCTGTAACACTTTTTGAAAGGCTTCTATTTTAATTACCGCCTTTTCTTCAATGGTCATTATTTTGTTAGGTAATTTTCCTAGTTTTCTTATCTGGCTTTAATAAGCTGTATTTAATTTCTTCAGTAGGCTTTTCATATTACTAATATATCGACCACAGTCTGGCAAGGATTTTATACTGGTGCATTTTTGTTACTCTGCTCCCTCCTAACCAGCTAGATGGCGTTTAATTTCATCATTTATCAGTTGTTTTCTTTCAAGAACAAGATATTTCGGCTACCGTTGTCGGCAGCCGTTTTCAATTTGTCCATTCCAACCAGTTTTACGAAAAAAACTAATGAAGCAAACGCGATATTTCCTCTGGTCAGATCATTTTTACTTCAGACTGATCTTTCACTAGATAGTGTCGTGTCACGTGTTTGGGCATTTCCGTAATTTTTATGTTCATCTAGCTCAGTGACAAAGGAGTGATTGAATAAAAATTTACAATTTATATAATCAAGGTTGCAGTCTTGATATAAGCACCTGACCCATTAATTACTTACATATCTCAGTATAAACTAATGTTTATAATTTTAAATATATCTGCAGTAGCACATAAATTGGAAGAACTAAGAAGCAGCGGATCGACGGGATCTATCCACACCTTCGGTAAAGGTTAATTTACGGAATCTATCAAATAGGCATTTAATGAGCATATAAACCAAACGCGGCACGAAGTGAGCACATCCGATTTCCCAATTCCTCACATACTAGGTCAGAAATATTCTCCGACATTTGTGAATCACGGTAAATGAAGCATTTAATCAGCACAATATGGCAATTGACTGGCAGCGAATAAAGGAAAGTAACACGTAAATTGAACAAATAAACGAACGCGAATCTGTGCAAAGGCGACCGAATGTAATATTAGCAAAAAAAGAGATAACGATATTGAGGGATCGACAAGGTATCAATCGAGGCAAAAAAATACATCGGACTCGGCAAGAATTAAAAGGCGTTAAGTTACCACAAAACACACGGACAAAAGAAAATGCAGATCCAAAAATTGTCTAGATCTTCGCCATAATATTCACAAATAAAATACTCTTCATGTATTCAATTTGTGCGTTTTGCTTCCTACTTAATTTATATATATATATATATATATATATATATGTAAGTAACACTGTATTTCCATGTGAATAACAT